>JAPKLW010004190.1:0-15185 GCA_026898455.1 Plectranthus barbatus
TTTTAAAAAATAATAAATTAATGAGATATAATGTTTTAAGGAAAAAGTGACAAAATATAATTTTTTATATTTTATATTATTGTTTATTATATATATATGTGTGTGTGTGTTTTACAATTGAATAAATAAAATAAATAAAAAATAAAAAATTAATGTTAATTTTTAATATAATTAAACGGGTCATTTGGATCATTTTCGGGTCGCCCTGAAAATAAATAGGTTGAGTTCGAGTTGACTTTTCTGATCCCAAAGATAAATGGGTCGGGTTAGCATATAACATATTAATATTGGGTTTCAACCCAACCTACCAACCCGAACTCGATCCAATTGCCACCATAATTTCGCCGTACAAATCACACGAATTCTACGGTCCGCCTAGAAGAAGTCTCCTATAACCGGCCACCGTGACATTTACTTGTTTTTTGCATCTTCGCCTTAAAAAAAAAAAAAAAAAAAAAAAAAAAAAAAAAAAGTCTACTTATAAAAAAAAATTATTAGTCGCAAGTAAATAGTGCTCGGTGAAATATTGTTTGCTGACCACTAGATTTAAGGAATGAAGATGATTTGTTAGAGGTAGTTGGGCCGCTATTGCCTATTATTTATTGGCCGATTATATGAGATCCTATATTTATGGGTTTTAAAGATTGAGATTAATCATAAATCAGAATTGAAACATCTTTTATCAAACACTAAATATCAACGCTCTCACAATTATAACCGCACACTACAACTACACACAAAAATTATAAGTTAAAGTAATGGCGGAATACACTGTTAGCCTAAAGCTATTGATCGACAAAAGTAATGTGAAAAGAGTCGTGTTTGCTGAGGCACGCGCAGACTTGGTTGATTTTCTGTTTCATTTACTCGCTCTGCCAGTTGCCACCATCATTCGCCTCCTCCAAGGCCAAGGAATGCAGGGGTCTTTGCCCAACCTCTTCCAAAGCTTGGAGAATCTAAGCAACGACTACATACAGCCCGACCAGACCAAGGACACCTTTCTTAAACCGGTCTCCGGCGCTTCGATACCGCTGCTGAACCTCATTTACGCACCAATGGACAAGAAATTCTATGGCTGCAGCAAGTGTGGCTACTCTAGCACTGACACTGTTAATGTAACAGATGACCCGTCCACGGCTTGTCCTCGTTGCCGCACTCCAATGAAGGATAATCTGGTGTATGTCAATCCTCCCGGCGTCGGAGACACGGTTTGGAGCGACGGCAGCCTCGTAAAGGGAGTGGTGACATACATGGTGATGGATGATTTGATGGTGATACCCATGTCTAGTATTTCAGCCATAGCCTTGCTCAGTAAGTTCGGAATTAAGGATGTGGGTGCTTTGGAGGAGAATGTGGTCAATTTTGGAATCAATGAGGTACGTACCATGCTTAACCAATTATATTATATGTCGAATTAATTATGATAATTGTGTTTTCAAATTAGACTATAACTCTCTGTTTTTTTTTTTTTTTAAGGCTTTAAAGTTGTTGAAAGCTTCTTTGGGTACTAAGAATGTTCTGACTGAAGTCTTTTGCTAGTTCAAGAAAATCTTGCTACGAAGACATAAAGATATCTATTGGATTTGGCATTTTTACTTACAGGTATCTTAGTTTAATTTATGGTTATCCTTTCTGATTCAAATCGTAATTTGATTGATATCCTAATAATACAATAATAGGATTATAGTTTATAAATTTACTCAAGTTGAGTTGTTTTTTATTTTCATTAAATAGTATTGTTCCTAGGTACTTGTTAGAATAAGATAAACATAATAGAAATAATACAATTGAATTGTAATTGAGTGTGCTCACATTTAGTTACTATAAAAGTGTGAACTCAAACATATATTTATAATCAATTATTTATATACACCACTAGTTAAGAAATGGTGGGTTTCAATATGTCCAGGGTACTGCATTCAGATGAGCTATACCACAAGATTATTAAGGGAAGCAAGATATTATAATGATGGAGAATTGTCGATCCAGGACCCAAAAGATAGTTAAATTGTCAATCCAGGACCCGAAATATGATTTGTCAATCCAGGACCCGAAAGATCAAACAATTATCAATCCAGGACCTGATATTGAGGTCCTGAATTGAGAATTGTATGATCTTTCGGGTCTTGGATTGAGAATTTTTGTGATCTTTCAGGTCCTGAATTGACAATTAATCTTTCGGATCCTGAATTGACAATTAAACTATCTTTCGAGTCCTGAATCGATAAAACTCCTATAATTATTTACTGTATATTTGTATATATTTACGTATTTACATGGGATTATTGTTTTATATTGAATACATTTAATCACCAAAATCATCGGTGGTTTCATATCTGTCATTCCATGGTCCGAGTCTTTTGATGATGGAGATCCAGTCAACATAATTTATCAGGAATTATTCAAGTTCATCGGAGTGGAAGATCAAATTGGGCCAAGATGAATTAATTTAATTATGACATTTGGATTTAATTGAAAATTTGGGCTTTTAGATTTTTTTTTAATTTTGAATTTTATTTTATTTTCCTTCTAGATGTTCAATTCATTTTATTATAAAGATATTGAGATATATTTGTTGCATATCTTAAAAGAATTGATATGTTTTCAGATTTTTAGATTAGAGATTTCATTTTTCACCCTTTAAATAGGGCTTCATACTTTCATTGTAATTCAGTATTCAGTTTAATAATATACGCAAGTTTTATTCTCCAATTATCTGAAAGCTCAAGAATTTTCGTGGAGTACCTTGAAAATTGACTTATTAATCGGACTTTCACATTCGTTTGTGACGACTTCTCCGTATTCAGTGTTGTTGAGGCAAGTTGCTTACTGAAGGGATTTTTGCTAGCAAAATGAATTGCGTAATTTGATTGCCAAGGTCGATTATTTGATATCATAAAACTAATTGTTATGCCTATTATCAAACCTAGCATGCTCATAAGAAATATTGCGGAATACCTGGTTGAATTAAATCTCTGGACAGTTGAGTAGTGATATGATATTTAATTCTTCTTGCGCAATAAAATTCAATCCTGAAAATATCAGAATTAAATCTTTTGATTTTATCTAATTAAAATCGAAAAACAAGAAGAAGAGAGATAAAGAAGATCCTCCATATCTGATCTTTTGATATGTATCCCTTGCTCTGATCCGAAAATCTGGTAACGATACTCTCTGGTTTTTGTGCCTATTGAGAAGCAGAATTTCCTTCCATTTTCTCAGACTAGTCAACTTATGATCTTGTGGTTCATTGAGATATGAGAACTAGAGAGTATTTATAGGAAATTCTGATTCCTATTGGGCTTGAGCTTTTCATGGGCCAGACCAGGAACTAGTATGTAAATAGCAAAGAAAGTCTATCAATTAATTAATTCTCATATTCAACACATAATATAATTAATTAATTAATTAATATTGAATCATGCCACCATAGAATCAATATTATCATACCTCTTTGCTACCACGTTATGAGGAATGGGTTGCACGAGATAGGTATTGAAGGGATTCGTGAACTGAATCACGAAGTCCGTTTGCCAAGGATCGTTAATTGGAATATCAAAAATAAATTGCTATGCCTATGAACAATCCTAGCATGCTCCTATATTATTATGCATAAGAAGGTTTATGCGGAATACCTGGATTATGAACTCTGAAGAACGCATGCGCGGAGATGCCCTTTGATCTTTCCCACGCACAAATATTTAATTTTCTAACAGATTGAGGAAACAAATCTATGAAAATAATAATGATATTTTCGAAAACAAAGGAGAGAGAGAAGAAGAAAAATCCTCCTGATTTGATCTTCTGATTTGTATCCCAACTCGATCTGAAAATCTGGTGAAGATTCTCTATCAGATCCCTTGCCCGGTTGAGAAGCAGAATTTCCTCCTCGTTCTCAGATCTTGTCGATCACCACAGCTCCCAAAACCTGGTTTGCTGTGTGCCACTTATGATCTTGTGGTGTGTTGAGATCTGAGGAACTGAGGCCTATTTATAGGAAAATACTGGACTCCTATTGGGCTTGAGTTTCATGGGCCAAACCAGGGACCAAAATGCAAATAGCAAATAAGGCCTATCAATTAATTAATTCCCATATTCAACCTAGAATATAATTAATTAATATTGATTCATTCCACAAGAGAATCAATACTGTCCTACCTATTTGCTACCACGTTTTGAGGTACGGGTTGCATGGGCTCGGTATATCCCCACATTTAAGGTTACAGACATTCGTTAATTAATTTAAGCTCTGACAAGCTATTTAATTAATTAACTTCTTATATTCCTAAATCAATCCACTCAAACCTTTTCACTTATGCTTGAACTTAATCAGCCTGCATGACTTAGCATAACGAACCTTTTGAGCTGTTCAGGGAATGTCACCATCCTATACTGGATGTGGTTACCTAGTTCCAGTACCAGACAATCATACACAAACAGCTATTACCCAAGATACAGATATACAAGCTCAACTAGAGCCTTTCACTGCAACTCAAAGTAATACACAATCTGTATATACTTTTGTAGCTTCATTTAGGCTTAGGATCTCGTCAAGCCATAGAGATCTAGATTCTTTTAATGTCAGATAAAAGAATCGATCTCGACTTAGGTCCTTATCAATGTGTGTCCCACACCAGCATACCAAGCCATCCAAGATAAGATGCTTATTACTGCGTATGCTGCAGCCTACACCGACAGTTTATCCTGGAACTGTCTCAGCTGTGATAACTATTTATATCTCGCTAGGTCAAACGATCCATACGATCTTCCGTGATCTTCTACACACCGTATGATCTCCCTATAGACGAGATAAGAGGATAATTGTGTTCGCGACAAATGTTTGTTAATTCAGACAGGAGATGAACATAAAACATTTATGATTCCCAGTATATTAACCAATCGACCTTGTACATAATATACCAATCATAATGCTTTCAGTATATAAATCCATCGATCTCCCACTTATACTCAAAGCATTATACAGGTGCTTTCCAGTGTATAATGCGTCTAAACTATCTAGCTATTACATCAAACATTCTACGTGGATAGCTTTGCCCTCAGCCCAAGGTTACGTACATGCATCTCGTAGACCTTCTGAGGCGGAGCCTTTGTGAATGGATCCGCTAGATTATTTCTTGTATCAATCTTCTCTACTAGCACATCACCCCTTGCAACGATTTCTCGTATAATATGGTACTTTCTTTCAATGTGTTTTTTTGCTCTGTGAGTTCGTGGTTCCTTTGAATTAGCCACAGCTCCCAAATTATCACAGTATATCGTGATTGTCTTGGGCAGCTTAGGAATCACGTCCAACTCCAGAAGGAAGTTTCAAAACCATACTGCTTCTTTCGAAGCTTCAGAAGCTGCCACATATTCTGCTTCCATGGTGGAGTCCGCAATGCACTTCTGCTTTGCACTCCTCCATGATATGGCCCCACCTCCCAATGTAAACACATAGCCAGAGGTGGACTTCTTTTTGTCTCGGTCTGCCTGGAAATCCGAATCAGTATAACCCACAGGGCACAACTCCTCACACTGATAGACGAGACAATAGTCTCTAGTCCTTTTCAGGTATTTGAGTATGTACTTTACCGCGGTCCAATGCGCCTGTCCAGGGTTAGATTGGTATCTCGCTACCATGCCTACATCAAAGCAGATATCTGGCCTCGTACATAGCATTGCATACATGAGGCTCCCCACGGCCGATGCATACGGCACGTTCTTCATTTCATCTTTCTCCCTTTGTGTCACCGGACACTGATTCTTGGAAAGATATATGCCATGTCTGAAGGGTAACAGACCTTTCTTGGCAGTTTGCATGCTGAAACGGGCAATCACAGTATCCACATATGATCCTTGAGACAAGGTCAGCATCCTCTTATTGCGCTTGCACAATACTTTTACCCCTAGGATGTATCCTGCCTCCCCAAGGTCCTTCATATGAAACTGCTCGGATAACCACCCCTTTATGCCCGACAATACTTCCACATTGTCGCCAAATAGGAGAATATCATCTACATAAAGTGCAAGGAACACCACGCTTCTGCTGACACATAGACGGTACACGCAACTCTCGTTTGAGCATTGTGAAAATCCATAGGATTTAATCACTTCATCAAAACGCAGATTCCATGATCGTGAAGCTTGTTTAAGTCCATACAGCTTCTTCCTTAGCTTCCAGACCAAATGTTCTTCGCCTTTCTGCACATAACCTTCTGGTTGTTGCATATAGATGTCCCTACCTTCTTCAAGGTACCCGTTTAGAAACGCGGTTTTGACATCCATCTGCCAGATTTCTAGGTCCTTATGTGCTGTTATGGCTAGGAGTATACGAATGGACTTAAGCATGGCTACCGGTGAGAAGGTCTCGTCATAGTCTACACCTTCTTTCTGACTATAACCCTTCGCCACCAGCCTTGCTTTGAAAGCTGTAATTTCACCATTCGCTCCTTTCTTTCTTTTGTATACCCATTTGCACCCTATGGCTCGACAACTATCTGGCAAATCAATTTTCTGGTATACATCCATAGCCGTAATGGATTCTATTTCAGAATTTATGGCGATCAGCCATTTGTCTGCATCTTTATCAGATACCGCCTCGTCATAAGTCCAGGGATCGGAATCATCCAGTCCATTTTCCGGGATCAAGTCAGAAGACTCTCCCACGAACATGTACCTTTTGGGTTGGTGGACAACCCTCCCACTGCGATGAGGCATCTGAACCGTGTCAGTAGTTGGCACAGTACGCGTTGGTCTCATACCTTGCATTAGTGGCAGTGTTGGTATAGCCTCACCTGTTGTAGGTGGATTTACCATTACACTGGGCTTTCCTGATGGAATTGCTTCTTTGTCCTCAAGCTCGTGGAGGACAATTTCACTCTTGGATCTTTATAGTTGTTCGAACAATTGTTCTATGTCCACTCTCCAGTCCTCTGACTGAAAATTTCACTAGAAGAATGAGTACAAGGTCAGGCCTGATCTCTAACATTGAGCAGCTCCTCCGTCTGGTCAACGCGCACCTTCAAGCACCTAGATCTCCAATCTTCAACCGGTGTTGATCCTTAGAGTGAGGACAAACCTCCCTTCTCCTCGAACGTCGACTGCTGGGAGTTTTATAGTTCTTCACGGAACCTATCCTTGTGTTGGCGTAGCCCGTACAAATCACTATTGCTCTGCAATAGTGACTGCTAGATTCTTTCTGGAATAGAGAGAATCCCAATGTTACCTTTTGAAGATGAATCTTCACAGGTTTTCGAGCTTCTATTATGAAAGCTTGCGAAAAGCTTCAATTAAGAACTTAGATCGGATGAGTTCGTGCGATAGAGAGAATTAGTTTGATCTCTTTTGTTATCTCTTGTATGTACGAAGTCGCTAACCTTTGAATCAAGTAAGGATGACACCTATTTATAGGTGAAGATTCAAACAGCCGTTTAAATCTTATCTGTTAGACTCAAAGGGAATGTTCGCCTATCTACATGCTTCCTTTTTCTGTGGTGGACAGAGACTCTTCAAGTCCCTTTGTCTCTGATTGGCGTAGCATCTATCTTTAGCCGTCTCTTGTCAGAACGGATCCTTTGTAGGTCTGAACCCCTATTTCTTCATGATGATTATTCCATCATTTTGGTTTGTTGGTTCTTCTCGTAACTTGTAATCCATCTGATATTTGGCTTTATGATCTTTCTCTTGATTGTTGATTGATGATTGTCATCTGCAAACTACTGTTATGCGTCGGATGTCTCCGTAGATTGCTAGATTTCCTTCTTCAGCATTCTCATTGCTTCCTTTGCATTGCTGATCGTTCTGATCTTCAGCAATCTTCAGCAATTGGATGAGTTTACTGACTCCTTCAGCAAACTTGCATTTTTCTTTTTCCTAATCTATTACAACTCGAATATGAATTCCAATACAGGACCTTTTTACAATTGACTTGATACTAAGTTGCTATAGCTTTGATCCACCAAAACATATCAAACTATGATAATGAATTGGTTTACAGTAGAGGGATCTATAAATATTCCTAACAGGAGGTGTCACAAGCATGATAATATTTTGACAACTCTTGGTACTTAGAGGTGGAACTTTGGGTTTCCCCTCCCCCTTTTTGCCGCCAGCTTTTTGACAAGATTCCGGCCAACTCCGACCACCTCAGGCAATGCCACCACCACCGTTAGAAATTCTGTTCTTCAAGGTTTCTGAGAAGCTAAGGCACGCATCGTGTCGTCAAGTATCGGAGGAGTTTCAGAAGAGAGAAGTTAGCCCGTCGGAATTGTGGTAAATTTCAATTTTGGATTTGAAACTTGTTAGATCGTTAATATCTCGAGTTGTGGCTTATACATTCATTTTCCTTACATTATAGGGAACATTTTGGTACCTTAGGACTCGAGTTTGGATGCGGGAATAAGCCGCCGCCATCGCTGCTCTTCATTTTTCGGTGAGCTTCACCCATTTCATTTTTCCGATGTGTTTTGAGTTTTGAAGCATGTTTTCATGTTCCTTATGAGTCTAGGATCGTTGTAGTATATTTGCATGGTGTTGGAAGTGAGTAGAGTGGGAGATATCGGAGGTTGCAGGTCGTTGTTCATGCGAGTCGGAGAAGACGACTCATGTCGATCGACACAGCCCTGTGTCAATCAATATGAGTGCATCGATCGATGCGAAGGCTTTTCGATCGACACACATGTGTTGATCGATGTGAACTCGTGTCGATCAACGTCGAGTTCGTCGATTTTGAGTTGTGCATCGAGCTGAAGTTGGTGTCAACCTGAGCTCCATGTCGATCGACGGTAACTTGTGTCGATCGACATGGCTGTGTCGACCAACACAGAGTCGTGTCGATCGACATGAGTTGTGTCGATCGACATGAGTTGTGTCGACCGACACAGAAGTAAGTCGGTCGACACAGCAGCCAAGAGGTGGATTTTTTGCATTTTCTTGATCCGTTTTGATCCGATTCGAATTGTATTTGATGCCTAAGTTTAATATATGATTATCCAAGCATGTTTTGAGCATGTTAAGATGTTGGTTTATGAAATCGAGAGTCGATTTTGGATTATTTCGATTGATGGAAAGTCGAGGCATGTTTGAGTGTAAACATGTGAAGTGTTTGATTGGGAATTGTTAAGTTAGATGTTTGTCCTAGTCTATCCATCCTAATTGTTTGTATATTATATTTATTGTAGGAAGATAAGAGATAAGGAGTTCGAGCTCAACTACACGATTAACGAGGAAGATATCTAAATAGTAAAGGCTTAACTCCAGGTGGGAACTATTTTCCGTAAAAGTAAATGCTTTTCGAGCTTCGTGCTTTGTTTTTAAAATGTGTGAAAATGATTTGTTTTAACTGATTGCTATGCAAAATGTTTTGTGCTATTGTATATGTTCCTCTGTCGATTCCCATCGTCAGAGAGTTTAATTAATGAGTACTTATCCGGGATTATACTGTGCTAAGACTCATTAATAGTAGGGTAGGGTGCCTTACGGATTGTGAATTGAGGTAGGGTGCCTCTTAAGTTTGTTGGATCCAGGAAAAGTTTGTATTTGTAAATTGATCGGGTCTCAAGGTATTAAGCTGAGACTAGTGCACTAATTAATGTCAGTGGGTAGAGTGGTTCGTCAATTCCCAACTGTTCATCGTAACTTGGAAGTGGGCCAGCTTCTAGTTACAAAACAATAAACAGATATAATACATGTTAAATAGCACGTGCGAGTTAAAAATGATTTAGATAACACGGTTTCTTCCAACAAAACCCTGTGTCTATCTGTGTGAGTTTCATAGCATTCTTATTTAAACTGTATTTTTGGGCGTGTTTCCACGGGGTTCATTAGTACTCGGCCCCTCATATTATTTCTAAAATGCGCAGGTTGAACAGCGAGGATGGGAGTACGGGGTGTAAACAGGCGAAGCAAGGATTTGCACAGATTTAGAAAGATCCTGAGATATGCATCTTCATATGCATATCTCCACTACGCTGCACACACTGCTGCTCCACGCTCTGAACTTATTCCTTCCCGTATTTTGAATATTTTGTGAACAAATGTTTAACCCCGTTACCTTGTTATCCTTTAAACGATGTTGAAACGTGTTTAAATGTTATTTTAAATGCTCTTTTAAATTTTTACAAGTCTTCCGCTGATTTTAAATTATGAAAATGTTTGACATTCAATGACCTAGACTGTAGCGCGCCCCAAAGTTGGGAAGGTCAGTTGAGGGCGTTACATTCTTCAAGTTAGGTTGTGCGGTGCCTTCATCTTCTTTCAATTCAAATAACCCCTAAATTCTAGAAGTTACTTAATTTTATTCAAAACATAAATTATTTGAGGAAATTGGATGAACAATTGGAAAAAAAAAAAAAAAAGTCACTGAAAGCAAAAGAAAAAAAAAAGATTGAAAGTGAATTTATTGTTCTGTAATCCGTAATTAATATTTGGGGCTTCAATTTTTTCACGTATTACATTTGGCATTTGGGGTTATTGGGACAAATATGACATTTAAAAAAAAATTTGAATTTACAAATACTCAACTTATTTGTATTTTTTAAAAATTCTTGTGAAGTAGTTTTATATATAGAGAAAAAGATTGGATCAAATGATAATAAATAAGAATATTAAAAATAAGAATAAATCTTATCCGTTAGATTAAATAATATGAGTGGTTATGATTAACTATAATATTTGAATTTTAAATTTATTTAATATACAGTTAAGGATATTTTCGTCCAATTATTTATGTTAGTTATTTCACATATTTTATTTTCCTATTTTCATGCGAATTATTCTCTTTTTCTCTTTATTTATTATTTTTGGATCTTATACGTTTGATTTTAAAAAAAAATGAAAATCTTATTCAAACATGAATAATCACGTCATTTATTTCTAATGAAGCACATTAATAATTTATTGAATTCTAAATTACGTAAAAAAAAATTCTTAACATAAGTTTGAATCTTTTTTAATATTAATCACGTTATTCCTTTCTGCATATTTTTTGTTAAAATATTTGTTGGGGCCAGGCCCACGAGCCCAGGCCCAATCGACAAATCGGCCCGCGCAAACAAGTCCAACTCGCAAAGCTGGCCCGCTAACGCTATCAAGTCTAGGCTTCGCTAGCGATCAGACTAGAGCTTCGCCATCGAGGAGTTTTAAAGGTCAATATCGAGGAGCTCGAGGAAGTGAAACCCTATCCCGCTGGCGGCGCCCGATCGTAGACCCTAACCTCCTCCGAAAGACCTGCGAACAATCCGATATTTTCGGTGAGCCGTTGCTATCTGACGGCTAGGGTTAGCTGCTGCCTCCCTGCCCCTATCCTGTCTATAAATAGGGGCGGAAGGCTCAATTTTCGTATCGATTTTTCCATAGCAAAACAATAGCCAAAACTCTGTCAAATTTTCTGTAGAATTCATTTTGTCATCGGAGACGGTTATATCAACTTTACTTTATTCGCTTATATTTAATTTCTGCATTCAATTATTGTTTGTTGTTTCCAATTTTCCGTTATTATTTGTGGTGTATTCATAAAGTTCTAAGGGCCTCATTTTCTCGTGAAATCGAACCTCAACATTTGGCGCCCACCGTGGGGCCCTTAGAACTATTTTCTGTGTTTTCTTCGTTGATTCCATGACAGGTAACAGCGGGAAAGCGGGAAACCAAGCGGGGAAGATGGCTGGGGCTCGCCCACCGGGTTCCTCGACACCGAAGGACCTCGTCCCTGTCGACGAGCTTGTGCGACAGACTTTGCAAACCAGCGGCGCTCAAGCCGTGCCTCCGGAAATGCTGAATACAATCCTGGCCCGATTGGCCGAGGAGGCTGGGGAAAACCGACGCCGTGCAAAAGAGACGGACTCCAGAATCATGGAGTTGCATGCCACCAATCATGCCCTGCGAAGGGAGAACGACCAGCTCCGTAAAGAAAGGGCGTCCCAGAAGCAACCTTTTGTCGAGGAGCCCCCTACCGGCGAGAAACCGCCAGATCTTCGCAGGAACCTAGTCTTCGACCTAGACGCCGTCGATCATAACACACCTGCTACGTCCGGCCTCGGACAAAGGCCCGAAGGAACAACAACGCACCATCCGACCAAGCGTCTCGCTATCGAGCCGCCACGCGGCGAATACGAGTGACGTCTTGAGGCACGCATGGCCGGACTCGAAAAGCTCATATGCCGCATTCCGGGGATCATTCCCCCAGATTCGCTGATACCACGCGACAGCTACGCCGACTCGCCTTTCACACCTGACATCACTAACACGGATGTCCCGGCAAAGTTCGTGCCGCCCTCATTCCAGCTTTATGATGGGACGACCGATCCGGAGGATCACGTAGCCCTCTATAAGCAGAAAATGCTGACCACCTCGATCCCGGGTGATTTACGCGAAGCATGCATGTGCAAAAGCTTCGGGGCGAGTCTGACCGGTCCAGCGCTTCAGTGGTTCGTCAACCTACCAAGGAGCTCCTTCTCGACGTTCTCGGAGCTCCACATGGCATTTAGGAAGCAATACTCCAATTGCCAACGCATAGCTAAGCACCCTGATGCTCTAAACAGCATACGCATCAAGAAGGGAGAATCGCTGCGGTCGTACGTTGGGCGCTTCAATCAGGAACTCGCCTCGATACCGAACTGCCCTCCTCTCACTGCGGTTTTCACCTTCAAGAACGGCCTAGATGTGTCTTCAAAGCTCTACAGGGACCTGACCAGCCATCCTTGCTACGATATGGATTCGGTCCTCTCACAAGCCTGGGCCGAGATTAACTGGGAAGAGGACGAACCGAATCGCATTGCACGTCTGAACGAATAGAAGGTCTACGAACTCGCTAGTCAGCATCGAGAACCTCGATATAGAGGAGGCTCCTCTACGTCGAGGTACGTAGACCGTAAGGACCTTCGCGATGAGCGACGCTCCCGACGAGATCATCCTTACAGCCGCACGTCGCGTAGCGGTGAAGTTCCGTATAGCCTCTGTATCGACCAGAATTACCTGGTCAACAACGTGCTCAAGGGGCTCGGTTGCGTTGTGAAATGTCCCGCCAAGATGAAATCCGACCCCAAGACGCGGGACACAAAGAAGTTCTGTGGTTTCCACAATGACCACGGTCACAAAACTGAGGAGTGCCAGGCCCTGCGCCTGGAGGTACTTGAGCTTCTAAAGAACGGCTTCCTTACCGAGTACCTTACCAACAAGGGAAAAAACACATGGACCAGAGGTAGGCAAGCCAACCCAGCCGCGAATGCGGAACCTCAGAACAAGCCACCACCAGCCGAGCGAACGATCCATGTGATCGTTGGAGGATCAGAGATCAGTGGAAGATCGCGCTCTGCGGCCAAGAGAGCCCGGAGGATTCTAAATCAGGAGGTCCACTACGCAAGCCCCATGCAGCAGCATGAGGCCATCGAATTCACTGCAGAGGACACGCCGGGGCTCGTCCACCCCCATCATGACGCACTCGTAATCTCACTCCTGATATCGAACTGTCAGGTGAAGAGATTGCTCGTGGACAATGGAAGCTCCGCAAACATCATGTTCCTTCGAACTCTGAAGGAAATGCAGATCCCCACAAGCAAGATAGAGCCGGTAACCATGACCCTCTACGGTTTCAACGGAGGCCAGCAGCAGACAGTTGGGGAAATCACTCTTCCCATGTACTGTGGAGGCCTGAACCTGGATGTGAAATTCCAAGTTGTAGACGCAACGTCCGCGCACAATGCCATCCTAGGAAGGCCCTGGATCCATGAGCTCAAGGCAGTTCCTTCGTCGTATCACCAAGCGCTTAAATTTCCCACTCCCTGGGGAATTCAGACTATCCGAGGGGAACAAAAAGCATCCAGGGACTACTACTATGCGAGCTTTCGAGCCGTCTGTTCGCAACAACACGGCTCGATATCGACCCATGCGGGTCGACCAGAAGGCGAAGAGTTGGAAGAGGCAACCCTCGACGAGTCTGATCCGACTCGCACCACCTTCGTAGGGGCGGAGCTTCCCGCCGACGTCAGGGGCGCCCTTCTAGGGTTCCTCCGGAAGAAAGTCCACGTATTTGGCTGGTCACATCGCGATATGACTGGAATTGACCCGTCCGTCATCACACACCGCCTCCAAGTAGACCCAAATTGCAGACCGGTGCAACAGCGGCGAAGAAAATTCTCCACGGAGAAGAACCAGGCCATTAATGAGGAAGTGCAGAAACTTATCGACATTGGGTCAGTACGCGAGGTGCACTACCCCACTTGGCTTGCCAATGTGGTAGTTGTAAAGAAGAAGAACGGTAAGAATCGGGTTTGCATTGACTTCACAGACCTGAACAAAGCATGCCCGAAAGACCCGTATCCTCTGCCACATATTGACGCCATAGTCAATGCAACCGCAGGGCATGAACTCCTGAGCTTCATGGACGCGTTCTCGGGGTACAACCAGATCCAAATGCACCCCGACGACCAAGAGAAGACAGCTTTCATCACTAGCCAGGGCATTTACTGTTATAAGGTAATGCCTTTTGGACTAAAAAACGTAGGCTCAACATACCAGCGTCTCGTCAACTCTATGTTCAAAGAGAGGATCGGCAAAACGATGGAGGTCTACATTGACGACATGCTCGTCAAATCGCTCAACTCCCAGGATCACGTGACCCATTTGGAGGAAGCTTTCCAAACCTTAGAAAGATATAACATGAAGCTGAACCCTGCGAAATGCTCATTCGGAGTAGCATCCGGCAAATTCCTCGGCCATATAGTGACCCGAAGGGGAATAGAGGCAGACCCCACACAAATTAAGGCCGTCCAGGGCATAGAACACCCAAGGTCTCCGAAAGAGGTCCAAAAAATAACTGGGCGCCTTGCTGCCCTTAGCCGATTCATATCACGCTACTCTGAAAGAACTCATTCTTTCTTCAACACTCTACGAAAGGGAAAGCGGTTCGAATGGACAGAGGAATGTACGAAGGCGCTCGAGGAATTGAAAGCCTATCTGGCTAGTCCGCCTTTATTGTCAAAACCAATCGACGGTGAGCCTTTGTTACTCTATCTATCCGTGTCGGATCATGCGGTCGGAGCCGTTCTAGTACGCGAAGAAAACGGCAAGCAACATCCAGTCCATTATGCCAGTAAATCACTACTAGACGCCGAAACACGATACACCGCCTTGGAGAAACTTGCTTTGGCACTCGTAAATGCCGCTCGAAAGCTGCGGCCTTACTTCGAGTC
>JAPKLW010004190.1:15195-29730 GCA_026898455.1 Plectranthus barbatus
TTTCCAATTTTCCGTTATTATTTGTGGTGTATTCATAAAGTTCTAAGTAGGGGTGGCAATTTTTGACACGACACGATAACCCAACACGAACCCGCACGATAATTATGGGTTAGTGTTGAGCCTTAATGGGTTCATGTCATTATCGTGTTGACCCAATAAGGACACGAAATTTTCGTGTCGTGTTCGTGTTGTGTTCGTGTCGTGTTCGTGTTATCCGATTATGTATCGTGTTTCGTGTCGTGTTCGTGTAATCCGATAACATATTGTGTTTCGTGTCATATTCGTGTCGTGTTCGTGTTCGTGTTACCCACTAAGAAATTAATAAATAATATATTTTATTATTTTATTATTATTATTACTACTATTTTTCATTTATCAACCTAATTTAACAATTTTCACAGGTCAATATCGTGTTCGTGTCAATATCGTGTTATCAGATCGGGTTCTTAAAAGGTCAATATCGTGTTCGTGTCGTGTCCGTGTCGTGTTCGTGTTTGAGGCTTAATGGGTCGTGTTGTGTTCGTGTCGAGCATATCCTTAACAGATCGTGTTCGTGTCGGAGCTTAATGGGTCGTGTCACTATCGTGTCGACACGATAACGACCCAACACGCACGAATTGCCACCCCTAGTTCTAAGGGCCTCATTTTCTCGTGAAATCGAACCTCAACAATATTATATTTTATTATTTTATTATTCTTGTTCTATTGTTTGATATTTATTATTTTATTGCAAGATATTTTAAATTTATTATTTGATAATGTATATCTTATTGTTAGACATCTTATACCTTATTGTTTGATTTATAATATTTTACCAATTGCAAAATTAGATATTATTCCTTGATTTATTATATTTTATTTTTAAAAAAACAGTGAATATTAGTGTATCGTGCGATACAATTATATGCATCAAATAATAAACAACTTACGAACTTGAAAACGACAATGGGTCAAGCACTAAATATTAGTCTTCTAAGAAATAAAATATAATGCATTCAGCAGTAAAAAAAGTATCCAATAATATTGAAGAACGTACAAATCAGTATATTAAAAAGGGTCTAAGGATAAATATTTGTGAATCAAGTAATATAATATAACGCATCTAGCAATAAGAAAAGATGTTCAAGTAATATACAAAAACTTACGAATCAATAAATGAAACTATATGAAGCAATAAATATTAGTGCATCAAACAATATTATACAATGCATCAAGCAATAAAAAATAATATATCAAATAATAAAGTATAACTAAAATGAAATATGTATCAAGTAATATACAAGAACTTACGAATCAATAAATTAAAATATATGAAGCAATAAATATTAGTGATTCAAGCAACACTATACAATGCATCGCGCAATGAAAAAAAATTTATCAAATAATAAAGTATAACTAAAATGAAAGACGTATCAAGTAATATACAAGAACTTACGAATCAATAAATTAAAATATATGAAACAATAAATATTAGTGCATCAAACAATACTATAAAATGCGTCAAGCAGTAAAAATATAATTAAAATATGTCAAGCAATAAATATTAGGATATCAAGCAATAAATAAAAATGCATTTAGAAAAATGAAATAATGTATCAAGTAAAAAAATAAAACTTTTTTGTTAGTAAATTAAAATTATCTAACAAATCTTGTAGCTTGATACATTAAGTTCTATTACTTGGTACATTAAGTTTTATTGCTTGATAAATCTATTGTTTGATGAATAGAGTTTTATTGTGTGATCGATACATTTTTCTTTTCCAAACATAGGCAATAGGGTGTTCGTTTGATAGATCGTTAAATTACCTTTAATTTGATATATAATATTTGAATTTTTTTTTAAATTTGATTGAGTTATAATGGTTTAAAGTTTCAAAATAATTTAGAGGATAGAATAATATGGAAGACAAAAAGCAGATATTTATCAAGCTATAAAATATAGTATATCAAGTAATAAATCATAGTGTACCAAGCAATAAAATACAATATATTAGACAATAAATAATAACGAAAATAATTGAATAACTACCATATTAGAAATTAACGAAAATGCCCTTGATTTTATTAAATAATCATTATTTTGATAAATTAATAAAAATAATTAAGTAACTACCAATTAATCTCAATTGTTTATTTAAATAGATCCAATGAATAAAATTTATTTTTTTTCTTAATATAAGGAATTTTATTATGGGAACTGAATCCTATATATATATATATATATTGATCGGACAAATCTATTTTCAAATAATATCAATCAAAATTTCCTTTATACTCGTCATTATAACTACCCAAAAGAGATTTATTTTTAATAAGTAATGATAAAATAAGTTCATTGTTAATAGTTGAATAATATTTATTAGGTACGCTATAGATTAAATATGTAGATTATCCACACACTATATGAGATCCAATGACTTATAAATATAATATGATTGCAAAATATCTATATTATTTTGGCTGGTAAGAAATATATGATCAATCCAATCAGAACACTTACTTGAGTTGGTGATTTAAATATAAAAGGAAATATATAAATGCCCCAATATTAATTTCTGATATGTAATTTTATCTTAAGTTTACTTTCGTTACTCTCGGTATTTGACGGAATTAAAAACTTGCACACTAAAATTGACATGACTATTGCATCGCAATTATATATATATATATATATATATATATATAAAATCTAAATTTGAACGGTGTGGTTTGATACATTTTAAAAAATATATTGAATTACTTGGTTCTAATATAGTTTCTGTGTAACAACTTTATTTTCCGACATGGCAGAGTAATTAAGTCTGTCAAGTGTCAAGGGAAGCAGGAAGAGATTGGGATTTGGGGGTGGGGAGTGGCAGTCAAAGTGGCATTGTGGGTACGAAAACCTTGTCGTTCTCCCTCACTACCAATGCTGAGAGTCGAAAAAACACAAAATCAAGGCATCGATCTTTTCAGATAAAAAACGACGGTACCTTGTCCGGATCAACTGTGCCAATGGCAGCAAACAACAGATTATTGTGGTCTGGAACAAAAATGAAAAATAGTAATAATAATAAATCAAAATTTAAGAAAAAAAAAAGGGTAGGAGGCGCGCAAGCCAGGTTACATATTAAAGGGGTTTTTAAGGACTGAATCAAACAATCCTAACATCGTCTGAATCAATTCAATACATCAAACACAATGGCTGGACCATCTTCCACAATCACAACGCCTCAACTCTCCTTCACCCTCAAACTCTGTATCCAAACAATAGGCACTAGAAAAAGAGTATTGTTTGCAGAAACCGAAAAACCGTTCATTGACATCCTCTTCTCTACACTCACAGTGCCATTTGCCACCGTTATTCGCATGCTGAAATGTGAAGGGCACGAAATGCAGGGATCGTTGCCAAACGTTTTCGAGAGTTTGAAGAATATGAAGGCCTGCTACATTTTGCCCAACAAATGCAAGGATGATTTTCTCAACCCAGATCTTCCCATCTACACTCCTTCGATTCTGCCGGCCGACAAAAAATTATTTAGCTGCAGTGCATTTCGCAGGCACAAACCCCCATGTCCGGATGACAAAACCCCAACTAAGAATATTATTTATGCATCTGATGATACCTCGGTGCCTTGTCCAACTTGCTCTGCCCCAATGACAAAGCCTATGAAGTATGTGAAGCCCCCATACACCCTACAGTTGGATTCGATCAAGGTAGTGAAGGGGGTGGTCACCTATATGGTGATGGACAACTTGATCACTGATGTAACTGCAATTGAGTTGCTCACCAACTTCAGAATCAAGGATACCACTACTTTTGTTGGGACCGTAAACTCCGACATTAGTATGATATTGTCCGCTTTGGGCATCACAAGCCCTCACGGTTTTGTTTTTGGGTATCACCCCAAAAGGCCTCATACTAATGGGAGTTATGTGGACTCTTATATACAAGGAACTCTTTCCTTGTTTCTCCAATGTGGGACTTTGGGTTTGACATACCCAACAATCCTCCCCTCAAACCAAATGGACCACATTCTCGTGGCTTCTCGTCGAAGGACCATATACCTATGGCCTCCCATCGTGCGTTCTCATCGCATCGATATCTAACCCATGCTACTCTCTTTCGCATCGGTATTCACAAAGAGGGGCTTCCCACAACCACACCCGAGTCCTCCAAGCTCGGTTACTTCAGTCCACCACAAACTTGGTCCTCCAACTCTGCCCAAACCTGGGCATTCGTGGGTTCCTCATTCCCACAGACGGCGCCATTTGTTGGGACCGTGAACTCCGACATTAGTATGATATTGTCCGCTTTGGGCATCACAAGCCCTCACGGTTTTGTTTTTGGGTATTACCCCAAAAGGCCTCATACTAATGGAGTTATGTGGACTCTTATATACAAGGAACTCTTTCCTTGTTTCTTCAATGTGGGACATATGGATTTGATATACCCAACAACTTTGGAAGAGAAAGTTGTTACATTTGGAATGGACCAGGTATTATTTTTCACTACAATTTTTTTTATTTGAATTTAAATCATAACATTATGCATTTTGTGTTTTAGGTTTTGAAATTGCTACAGAGATCTTTCAGCAGCGACAACGTACTCACAGACCATTTCTGCTAGATATATTGCTAATTTTGAATATTTTTCCAACTCTATTGTTTTAACTTTATGATGTTTTGTTAGATTATGATGTTATGTTGTATTGTTTCCAAGACTTCTGTTAAAGGTGCCCTGTTTTAATTTATTTATTATGATCTTGAATTCGCCTTTTTGTTAATCTATTTTTCCTGTAGTTATTATATGCATTGCATATTGTATGCAATCTTGTAGCGAGAGAATTAGGAAACGAATTAAACAAATTATCAACTTCTTCTGCCTCTCGATCCTATCTCTAATTTTTGGAGTTAAAAAGAGCGCTAGGAGCATGTAACACCTTAATCTAGTTTTAAGTGTTAAAAGAAATAATTAAAGAATATAACCTCTATATATATATATATATATATATATATATATATAGTGGTGGCCGCCGTGCGAGAGGTGCGCTGCACCGGGGCCTCCGAATAAAGAGGAAACCAGTTTTTAAAAAATTATATAATAGTAATAATATTATACTATTAATTTATTTTAGTAGGGGACACCATTTTAAAAAAATAAAAAATTTAATATTTAACTACTAAAAAATTTAAAAATAAATTTTATTTAGCCTAATAAAGTTATTTAACTAAAAATATATTAAAAATAAAATATTAAGATTTATTCTAGATACCAATTAGGATATTAAAATTTATTTTTCCTAACACAACACGACTACCAAAACGTTAGTGTCTCTTCTAGAATACAAAGCGATTGTTGTCTCTTCACTTTTTCATTGCTTCTTTGTTTCCCTCATCTCTTTTTATTTTTCAATTTCATACAAATTACAAATGAATTTAAGTAAATAACAACTTACAACAAGTTGATAAGGGAATTCTTCATTTTTTTTTCTTAAATAAATATTATCTATGATGTGAATAATTTTTTTTATTATAATATTATGCAATTATTTTTTAAGTCCTAATAGATTTTTCTTGCTACATTTACGTGATTTCCTAGGTCTTTTCTTTGAATTTTATGTTTAATTTTTAAAATTTTGTCCATAGTGATTTTAGATTTTAATTTGTTTGATATTATTTATATTGTTATTATGTTACTCATTATTTTTTAGTTAGTAAACATTATCTTATTCTTGGAAAAGGAAAATTTCGAAAAGAAATGATAAAATTTTCTCAATAAATTTGCTAAAAAAAAATACTAGGAGGATTATTTTTAAATACTGACTATGCATTTAGTTTATATGATGTTGTTTAATTTTTTTTATTTTGTATCAAGTTTATTTAAAAATTAAATGAAATCCATAAGATGGTTGTGAAAGACTCAAGTTTTTTGTTATAAGACATTTTTAACTAAAATAGATGATTTGAAAATGCATATTGCATCATATATTATTAATAATTTGTATAATTATTTAATTAATATATATATATATATTATTAATATATATATATATATATTAAAACAAAACTGGAGATAATTTATGGAAATATTCATTTTTATTAAATGTTTATTAATTGAACAATTTTGTTTATTCATTACTAAGTTAAAATATTCTATATATAATAATTTGGTAAGATTCTTGGTGGATGAAAATAATAATAATATAATGTAGATTTGATTCTAGAATAGTATTTAGATTTTTCATCAATAATACATACTTAAAAATATTTAAATTTTAAATAAAATCAAGTAAAATTCTACTGACAATAAATGAAAGTTAAATACGTACGAATATGTGAAAAAATTGGATTAAAATTACATTTCTATTCACATATACACAGATATATTGATATACATATCAAATATTTATATATTTAACTTTAAATATTTTATTTAATTTTTAGATAAAAATATTCAAATAAATAAGAAAATTATATTTTTAAATAGTGATGATATGCCCAATCATTTCCTAATAGTTCAATAAAATTGTTTCCATTAAAAAAATTGTACATAAATATAGTTAAACTCTAATCAGTATCAATTTTATTCATATATCCGACTCCCTAACACTCATGAAGATTGTAAACCCATAAATATCAATTACTTCTTTAACATAATCTGATTTCAATTAAACTATGATATCACAGTTATGTATATATTAGTAAAAATGTAATTATTTCAAGCAATTCTGAAAATTCATCCAGAACTCCAAACTGCTTTGTATAAGAATCAAAATACTTAAATCGAGCATATATGGATTAATTGGGTCAATGGTGTAGTCTATTTCAAAAGGATATGGACGACTCCGGAATTCCTCATTGTTTATAAAGGATAGACAACGCAAAAATTCACGTTGTCTATACACTTTTTATATATTTTTTTATTTAATGTTACATGTTTTTCAAATTATTTGTCATACCAAAAATACATAGTTGAAAGAACAATTTAATATGCCACGAATCAAACAGAGCAACTGAGAGTAGGGGCGACAATCTCCGACTCAACCCGACAACCCAACACGAACCCAACACAAAAAAAAGCGGGTTGGGTCAACCCATATAAATTTTGGGTCAATTTCGGGTTGACCCGCTCAACCCGTATAAGTTTCGTGTCGGGTTCGGGTCAGATTCGGGTTGACCCGCTCAACCCGTATAACCTGAAATTAAATAATTTTAAAATTAATTTTATTATATTCTATTTTCTAATTTTTTATTATTAATTTATTATTTTATTATACTAAAATTTAAAACCCTATCTCTTTTTTTTTAATTGAATTCACGTTTTGCGGCGCCTCTCTCAGCCGCAAGTCCCGCAACCCTTCTCTCCCAATCTCTTTCTCACCTACGCACGCTGCAACCCACACCGGCGCACCACCCTCCAGCGTCGCCCACACCGGCGCACCACCGTCGCCCTCCTGCTGCAGTCTGCACCGACGCACTGCCCTCACCGTCACTGCAGCGCCGCAGCCCACCAACGTACCACCGTCCTGCAGCGCGCACACCGGCTCGTTGTTGCTGCGTCGCCGGCTACCCTCCTCCTGCACCGACGCAGCACCCTGCACGCCATCGCCCCCCACCCCCACTTCATTGAGGTAATTTTCTGTTTTTATATATGTTGATCGAATTTCACTCTACAAAATCTCATTAATTTTTTTTTATTAGTATTCAGGAATCAGGATTATCAATTATGGAATCCAATTCCGAGAATCCTATAAATGTTGAAGGTGATGATATTGATTCAGATTCAGTGAAAGATACTGTAATGCCTACACTAACGGGGGAGTCAGAATACAATGAAGATGAGCCGAAGGAGGATTTGAATTTATATTTTTATTGAGTAATGTTGGTTAAATGGTTTGGTTTGGTTGTATTTGGATAAACATTATTGTAAACTTTGTTTTGTTGGCTTGTTACTGTTTGGAACTATGAATTGTGTGAATTTTAATTTTTAAGACTTTAAGTATGAATTATATTTGTGATTTCATGTTAAATATGCTATTTGTGAATTAAACAGGTTAGTTTCGGGTTCACAGGTCATTTTCGGGTTCACAGGTCATGTTGATATAGGTTAAATTTTTAAACAGGTCATTTCGGGTCATTTTCGGGTTGACCCGAAAATAAACAGGTTAGGTTCGGGTTGAGATTTCTGACCCGTATAATTAAACAGATCGGGTTCGGGTTGGCAGGTAGCTTGTTACTATCAGGTCACAACCCGACCCGCCAACCCGAACCCAACCCATTTGACACCCCTAACTGAGAGTAGCCAACCCTATATGTAAAATAAATTTAGGGGATGAAGGCATCAATACAAGATCATGATAACAGGGATATCCACTTGTAATTTGAAATAGGGGCGACAATCTCCAATCCGACATGAATCTAACAAGAAAAAAAAGGGTTGGATCAACCCATTTAATATTTGCGTCAATTTCGGGTCAATCTCTGATTGACCCGCGAACCCATTTGACCCGCCAATAAAATTATTATTATTATTATTTATGAAATATAATTAAATAAAAAATTGATAAATAAAATATGGCCTAAAACCTAATTTTTTAAATAGTTAACACAATTTTTTAATTTTTAAAATAATTAACAAATTTTTTTAAATTTTTTAAATAATTAAACAGGTCATTTCGAGTTAGTTTCGGGTCGACACGAAAATAAACGGGTGGGATTCAGGTTGAGATTTCTTGTTGGTCCCTGATTAGAGTTTAAATAAATGTGCAGCGAAAATTTTACGAAGTATTTGCACTCTAAAACTAGGGACTCAGTTTTACAGTTTCTGATTTATAAAAACTGTGCTAGCCGATAGTTTAATTATTCAGTTTAAAGTTATACACTTCAACACTTTAGAGAAGTGTTGAAGGTTTCAAAACACAGTTAAAAACTGTAAAATACGAAAAATAATGAAAGTTGTAAACGAGACAGGATATTATAGTTGCTCGGATCCTTAAGTCCTACGTCCACTCTTCGGAAATTAATTTGATAATTTACTAAACAATGAAGTTTACACTCCTCACGATCTATAGCCAATCACTGCGAAATCCACCGTCCGCAGTAAACTAGATCACTCACCCAGTCAAATGATCTTCACTCCTTCTTCAGTTCCTCGAAGCCAGGTAGGCACCTTGAAGTCTTCTCAGAACTGGTGGTCGTCGGAAATGGATTGAGGACAAACCTCCCTTCTCCTTCTTTGATAGTAGGATGGTTGAGTTCTTCCCAAAACACTTGAGATTCGGCAGTAGCCCGTAATAACCTGTTCCTCCTCAGAGAACCAGGTTGTTGTGTTCTTACTTTGAAAAGTAAGAACACCAACAATTAAGACTATGCCGTTTAGACTTAATCCTCGTGTACAGAGAGTCACACGGTGAATCACAAACGATTCAGTAAGCTAGTGAGCCTCGTGTTCAAGTGATGACACACGGAGCACTTGTTGTTGGCTTGAGAGCTTTTAATTCGGCATAGAAATGGCACTTCTCAATTCAAATAGATAGTTATTTCTCCGGTCCTTCTGCAATTTATAGGCGATTCTCTGAAAATAGTCGGTAGAGACAAAGGGAATGATGTCAAAGCAATGGCCATTCTTTTGTGATGTTGCAGACCTGCTGCACTGCCTTTTCTGAACACTGTCATGCTCTTGCAGAGGCAGTTTTGTCTCATTTGTGTCAGATTTTGAACAATGTTGTACTGCAGTCATAACTGTGTGAATCTTTGTTCCTTATCATTGAGTCTTCAATGTCTTTAATGACTGCTTAGCTTCTTGATTTTCACATGTTACCTTTGGTGTAAAATTGTGCTTGTCCAAAACTGTGAGCTACTCTCGACAGTTTCTCTCATCTTTGTCCATAAAAACTGTGTTCAGAGTTTTCATTGTTGTTTCATCCTTAGCAATTTCAAACTGCAGGCGCAGTTTTCTCGCATATTACTTCTTGAACTGTTAACAGTTTTCATCAATCCTTCTCTTCGGATAGCTTCATCTTCAAAAACTGCTCCACAGTTTTTGACAGTTTGCTTCTCCTGAACTCTTACAACTCGATTATCCTATACAAGGATCACATGAAGTAATAACACTAAGGCCTAAGTCTTGGTATACAGTTATGACACATCAAAACATAAATTAAAGGTGGGATTTCTACTCCGTGCTAGTCCTTCTTAGCATTAGGCTAAAGCTTTCTAGCTGAAGCTATACTTTGGTGAATATATCTATCTAGGATATATTCATAGTAGTCAGTTTCCTACTCTGGGATATTGATTCTCACGGGCGTATGCCTACTACCTGAGTTCTAGGAAGAATATTAAACATCCAACCACCAGGAAGAAGGTTGCGGGGTGTCGTCCTCACTTCAACCTGAAGACTAAGCCTACAAGGAGTTCCTAGGCGAGTGACCACAACAGACCGAAGGACGGAGGTGCCGAAGGGTTGTGTATAGATCGTAAGGAGGCTTGTACTTAGATAGTGAATTATCCAGACCCAGGGTCTCAAGAGTAGATGTATTAAGATCCGAACCAGGATAAAATATCTTGTGTTCTTTACTGCTTTATTTATATTTCTTTCCTATTCAGTTTCGTAAACTGATTTTTAAAACCTTCAATACTTGTCCAAGTACTGATGAGTATATTCTGTGAAACTTACCTAACAACGACAGATCTAAGCAAAACTCTTATCAAGTACATTAAACTGAGCTCTATTTGTTTAGAAGAACAAGTGCAAGTGTTGTTTTTTATATTTTTACTTCCGCTGCAAATACAAACTTCTGATGTGCATATCTTTTTCTACTCTGATTTTGTGACCAACAATATATAGATTATAAGATATAGTAATTCTATTTATTCTATTTCTTCAAGTTAGGTTGTGCGGTGCCTTCATCTTTTTTCAATTCAAATAACCCCTAAATTCTAGAAGTTACTTAGTTTTAGAAAATTATTTTGTATTGTTTTTATTTGTGTTTATTCTTTCACCATTATATTTAAAAGATGTTTAATTGAATCATGTTACTGAAAAATTTGTTATGAGAGGTATATAATAAATTTGCAAAAAATAATTTTAAAATTCAACTTAATTTTATTCAAATTTTAAATTATTTGAGGGAATTGGATGAACAATTGGGAAAAAAAGTCACTGAAAGCAAAAGAAAAAAAAAGTTTGAAAGTGAATTTATTGTTTTGTAATCCGTAATAAATATTTGGGGTTCAAATTTTTTTTCACGTATTACATTTGGTATTTGGGGTTATTGGGACAAATATGTCATTTAAAAAATATTTGAATTTTAATTATTTTGGGGGATATAGTGAAAAAATTATAGACTATGAATAGAATTACCCCTAAATTTAATTAGACTTTTACAAATAGTCTACTATATTTGTATTATTTAAAAATTCTTGTGAAGTAGTTATATATATATATATATATATATATATAATATAAATTTAAACGGTGTGGTATGATACATTTTAAAAAATATATTGAATTACTTGGTTCCAATATTGTTTGGGTGTAACAACTTTATTTTCCGACATGGCAGAGTAATTAAGTCTGTCAAGGGAAGCAGGAAGAGATTGGGATTTGGGGGTGCGGAGTGGCAGTCAAAGTGGTATTGTGGGTACCAAAACCTTGTCGTTCTCCCTCACTATCAATGCTGAGAGTAGATATCATAAAACACAAAATCACGGCATCGACCTTTTCAGATAAAAAACGACGGTACCTTGTCCGGGTCAACTGTGTCAATGGCAGCAAACAACAGATTGTTGTGGTCTGGAACAAAAAAGAAAAATAGTAATAAATCATGGTAAGGAGAAGCAGGCTGCATAGCATTAATTAAGAGGATATGGATAGCTGGCACAACAATCAATTACACTATACCTACAAATAATATTTATATTATAAATAAAATTAAATATTGCCCGGCTTGGGTTTATGTTGGTCCGGAGTCTAGGGGCGGCAATCTCCAGCCTAACACGACAACCCAACACGAACCCAACACAAAAAAAAATGGGTTGGGTCAACCCATTTAATTTTTGGGTCAGTTTCAGGTCAACTCGTCCAACCCATTTAATTTTCGTGTTGGGTTCGGGTCAATCTCGGGTTGACCCGCGAACCCATTTGACCCACCAATAATATTAATTATTATTATTATTATTTATGAAACATAATTACATAAAAATTTAATAAATAAAATATAGCCTAAAATCAAAATTTTTAAATAGTTAACACAATTTTTTAATTTTTAAAATAATTATCACAATTTATTAATTTTTAAATTAATTAACACATTTTTTTAATTTTTAAAATAATTAAACAGGTCATTTCGGGTCAGTCTCGGGTCGACCCGAAAATAAACAGGTCAGGTTCGGGTTGGCGTGTCGCTTGTTATTATCAGGTCACAACCCGACCCGCCAACCCGAACCCAACCCATTTACCACCCCTAGTCTGGACATGGTCCGATCCCGGCCTGTCTCAAAGTGGGCTCGGGCCTGATCCGGGACTTGATCTAAGAAATAGTCCTATTCGAGCCCATTAAATATATATGAACCCAGCCCATTGAATCCACAATTTTTATGGGCTGTTCCTAGGTCGGGTTTCAGCCGGGTTGGGTCGTTCTGGGCTGGGTTGGCCCAGTCCAGTTGACAACTCTAATTGCTACTGAACAACTAATTTGGAAAGTGTAAGTTTATATTAAAACATTCTGTTGTGCAAATTAAATTCTAAAATTCGGGAACAACCAATTAACAAAATAAAACTTAAATGACAAATTTTATGTTAGTTTCCAAAAATAAATATGTCGAAAATTAAGGAAATAAGTGATTTGATTAACAACGAATAACATATTATTTGAAACAAATTTGACAATTACCTAAATATGAGAAATGGTGAAATAAGCCAATTAAAACAATTAACATTTAACAATAAATAGTTCATATATATAACAAAAGCTCAAGAAAATGAACGATATCAGTTATGAAATCAAATTTATATATATCATAATAATAAAATACTAGCGAATAATTATGAAAAGAAATAACGTTGCCCAACTAATGGATAGATATTATGTTGGATGATGAAAGAAAGTATTTTATTGTTCATATTGTCGCATAAAAGTTTATTAGTGTTATGTTAAAAGATAATTACTAACACAATATAATAATTAAAAATTTAAAAGAGAAGATTTAAAAATTGTTAAATTTGATCACATATCATTGTGATCAAATTTTTATTCAGTAAAATATAAGTTATTAAAATCTTTAACTATACTGAAAAAGCATGGATACATACAATTGCGGATCTACTTTGATTTTGCAATAAAACGATATGATATTTTATAATATAATTCTTTTAATTGACAAGTTAAGAAGAAGGGGGGTCTGAGATGATTGAAGAACATGGTGTGAGGGGATTGAGATGTAAGATGTGCCGAAAAATCTTTTTATTTTTGTATTAAGACTTTATATGTTTATAGATAATGAGATTAATTTTGATGTATGATTTTTTATATATACTTTATTATTACTATGAACTGGTTTTTACTTAATTACATAAATTTTTTGTTATGTATAAATTTAATTTCTTTACCAAATATTTCTGAATTTACCCCCGGCTACATATAATAACGTACGTAAATACTTCCGTGCATCGTACGGGTGAAATACTAATATATATATATATACTAAAGCAAACAAGTTTAAAAAAGGCGGGAACAGTTTTTTCTATCAAGGGTAAAATAGACATTTCATTTTTGCACTTAATTAATAATTTATATATTTAAAGGATTTTAAAAAACATGTAATATATTTTTTCAAAATTCACATTAGTTAATATTCTTTTATTAAATTTACTCATAATTTGAAAATATTTTTTACATATGACGAATGAAAATATTAATTATTGGTGTGTAAAAATTTGTCGATGCATTCAAGAATATAAATTAAATAAATACTATTGTATAACTAAACATGCATAAAAATTATGATGTGTGACCAATAAATTATTATAATATTTTAAAATTTTCAAACATAAAATTAGAAAGCACTTTGAATGAATAAATATAATTTTAGTAAATAAGCATAATCAATAAAAATAAATTTGCACAATTTATTACTTAAATAAATGTAATACTTTAACTATGCAATATTAATATTTTACTAAATAAACATTAATCTTTTAACTACAATTAAACGAGTGTAATATTAACTAAATAGATGTAATATTTAAATTATACAAACATAAATTTTGAACTAAATAAATATAATATTTAAATTAAATAAGCATTCAAAAAAATTACTAGATGGTACACATAACTAAATTTAACCAAAACAGATAAGAAAAATAATAGAATAAAAAATAATAATCGAGTCAATGAATAAAAAAAAATCTACTTTTAACGAATCATGGGAGATTTTAGAAATAAATATAACTTAAATAGCTTTACGATTTACAAATAATAACATAATTGATGTAATAAGAATATAATTATATATCTTAAAATTTATCCACTTTAAATATCATTGCATTAAAGT
>JAPKLW010004191.1:0-16632 GCA_026898455.1 Plectranthus barbatus
GCGAGATTCAACGCCATTGTCAGCGAGCTAAAGGCGTTGGGCAGGACGTGCACAAATGAAGATCTTAATGCCAAGATCTTGTCCAAAATGCCCAAGGAGGATTGGTTTGTCAAAACCACCGCATTAAAGGTGAAGGATTTATCCAAACTAACTCCTAAAGAAGTGTTTGCTCAGTTGCAGGCACATGAATGGGATATCCAGATGGTGAATAAGAACGAAGCCATCAGGAACGTTGGGTCCCCTAGCATTAAAGCTCAGGACGAAGCATATTTCGTCAAAAGGGATGCCAAATGGAAGCCCAGAAAGCCGTTCCATGCCGAGAAGCCTGCTGGGCAGACCAACCAGCTGAAGGAGATCCAGTCCGCGTCGGGATCTCAATCCAAAGGAGGCGAGAGCTCAGTCGCAGAACTTGAGCAGCAAATGAAACGACTGGCCGTCCTACTGGAAAAGGCCAAGTCAAAACAGGGAGTTTCTGCTGGCTCTTCTGACGGAAAATTCGTCAAAAGAGCTCCTCGCGCCTGTTATCAGTGTCAATCCCTTGATCACTTAAAGTTTGAATGTCCACAGGTGGACAAAGCTGAGAGGGAAAGACTGAAGAAGCTCTTTGAAGAGCGTGCCTCCAAAGCAGTTGCCAAAGCCATGCTGACTAGTACAGAGGTGCCTGACATCCCCGACCATGATGATGGGGAGTACGAGTCAGATGGAGAGACAGAAGAGGAAGCTCTCCTGGCATTCATGGCGGCTCTAGGAGAAGTGTCAGCTGAAGAACATGCTGACAACGAGAAGCAACTGGCACTGACTGCTGACGAAGAGGTACAATCAGTTCCTCAGTTGCATATCACGCCAGTTCAAATCATAGATGATTCTGAGTCGCATTGCTCCGACTCAGAAGACGTCACTTTAGATGTCCTTCAGCATGAGTTTTTAAAATTTTATGAAATGAAAAACGTTTTGGCTGGCGAAAATACTTCGCTGAAAAAGCAAATTTCTATTTTGACCAAGGAGATTGAAAAATCGAGGTCAATCAGTGAAGAGCTAGCCACTCTGAAGAAAACTCATTCTGAATTGCTCCAGAATTTTCAAATCCCAAAAACTGAACGAGATAATTTTCACAATCTCGTTTTGGAGCAAGAAAATAGGATAAATTTTCTAAACAAGGGATCCAAGGATTTAGAGGCAGCTCTAAGTCATTGGAGGAAGCCCTGTGATAAGTCCGGGTTGGGATTTACAAATGACTTGAGCAAAAATCAACCCGAACAAATCAATGCTGGAAAGGGTAAGAGCAGAGTGATAAATGAGTCAGCACCAGCTGGTGCTGCCATTAAACCTCGTATGTCAGCATAGGAATCATCAGCCCAGATATAGAGGTGAGTCATCTCGACAAGAACCTCAACTGGAAAATTCCTCTGCTGACAGGACGCCAGCACACCCTCAGAAGCTGACTAAGCCAAAACATTCCAAGGCAAGGAAGTCAGCACCAGCTGCCAGTGGAATCCGACAGCCAGCACCAGCTGTCAAGAGGTTCCACGCACAACCTTACAAGTATGCCAGTCGTCAGCATACTTACAAGGGGTTCCACTCTCAGCAGAATACTGAGAAAAGGACATTTCCCGATAGGAGGAACACCTATCGGAGGCCTGAGCCCAACCAAAATATTTTCTCAAGGGCTAGGAAGGCTAACCCTCGTGGTCCACAATTTCAAGGACCACCAAGGCAGCACTTTAGGTCGGAAAGAAATTTCCGACATCCTGAGAGGAAGAAGAACACTTCCAGAGGAACCGCACACACAGCCACACCTTCCAAAAACAATACCATGCATTATTTTAGAAGGAAGGGAAAGGCCCAGAGTAAGGTCAGCAAGGGTAAAACCGAGCTGAAGATTACTCAGATCTGGATTCCGAAAGGAATGCTCCAGAGATCTAACCCTGCAGGACCTGTAGATGATCGGGGACCTAAATAATCTTATTTTTCTTGCAGGAACAGGATCATGCAACCCAGCTTCAGAGGTCGAGCGAGTGGATCATTGACAGTGGCTGCTCCGCTCACATGACCGGTGAGGAGTTTCTCTTTTCTGAGCTCACCAAGGTCAGAGGACCTCCGGTTATTTTTGGTGATAACTCCAAGGGCAGCGTTATCAGCAAGGAATGCATCGAGAAGGATGATGTGCGTATAGTAAACGTATCCCTTGTAACCAACCTGAAGCATAACCTCCTGAGCATAAGTCAGCTGTGCTACAATGGTTATACCATTGTGTTTGACAAATCCGGGTGCCAGATCAAGAGTGAAGTTTCTGGTGAGACCAAGCTGAAGGGTGTCAGGAAAGGAGGGTTGTATGTGGTTGACTGGCAGAGTGGGAAGACAGATGCATGCTTTATGGCCACCAGTTCTCTGGAAACCAACTGGTTGTGGCATAAAAGGTTGAGCCATCTGAATTTCAGAACAATCAACTATCTGGTTAAGCATGATCTAGTGGATGGTCTTCCCAAGAGTGGGTTCAAGAAGGAAGGGATTTGTAAAGCATGCCAGCAGGGCAAGCAGACCAAGAAGTCCTTCAAGAGCCAGTCACCAGTTTGCCCTAGTACCAGTCAGGTACTCGAGTTGTTACATATGGACCTGTTTGGACCAGTAACACCGCAAACCATTGGAGGAAGACGATATTCGCTAGTAGTAGTTGATGACTACTCACGCTATACATGGGTTAAGCTGCTTAGAACCAAGGATGAAGTGAAGGTGATTCTTCCAGAGTTGATCATCAAAGCTCAGAAGCAGCGAGAAGCAGTTGTTAAGCGAATTCGTTCGGATAATGGGACCAAATTCTGTAATGGTCCGCTGATGGATTTTTGCGCGGAGGCCGGGATCAAGCATGAGAGATCCACTCCAAGGCAGCCGCAGCAGAATGGACTAGCAGAACGTAGGAACAGGACGCTGAAGGAAGCCGTCCGATCCATGCTGGCTGAGTCTGGTTTGGGTCAGAGTTTCTGGGGAGAGGCGTTGGTGACTGCTTGTTATACTCAGAACAGGAGCGGGATCAACGACAGACTCCCGAAAACTCCCTACGAAGTTTACTTTGGTCGTAAGCCTACTCTAGCTCATCTTCGTGCTTTTGGTTCTCTATGTTATATCCATAATAATGGGAAGTTGAAATTAAATGCTTTCTTGCCTAAGGCTGATGAGAGTGTCCTTGTTGGCTATGGACATCCCTCACACAAGGGTTATAGAGTATTTAATAAGACTACCCAGCTTGTGGAAATAACATGCAATGTTGTTTTTGATGAAGCTACTTTAGTGCGCAGGACCTTACGCCAACTGGGTGAAGAAGTTCCTGAGGTCAATGATGTTATTGATCAGTTGGGCAGGAATTCTTCCAATGCAGAACCAACTGATTCAACTAGACCTATGAATGGATCTTCTTCTCAACCAGTTACCTAAGGTGCCCATCAGCAACCTGAGAGGGTCGGTGATGCAAATGATCTCGCTGAGACCTTACACTCAATCTCTTTGAGTGGACCAAGCAACAATCTAGGGGGAATCCCTACTGGCCTTTTTGATTTAGAAGGCATTGGTGAACCAGCTGGAAGAGATGCACCAGCTGATGGTGATGAAGGAGCTGGCGATCAGTCAGGAAGTGATGCTGACGAAGAAGTTCCAACTGGTGATGTACCAGTGCCAGTTCCCGCAGCAGTTCCAACTGGTGTTCCAGAACCAGTTCCAGCTGAAGGTCCAGCACCAGTTCTTGGTTCCAGAACCTGTTTCACAGCCGGCACCAGCAGTCGCTGGTCCTCCCAAATGGCTGAGGGATCATCCATCTGATGCTATTCTCGGTGATCCGGAAGGTTCTATTCAGACCAGGCACGGCAGAGTGCTCCTATCCTGTTTCATTTCTCAGATGGAACCTACTTCCATCAAAGATGCGCTCGAATCTGCCGATTCGGTCAATGCCATGCATGAAGAACTTGCTGAGTTCACTCGCAACAACGTATGGGACTTGGTAGAGAGGCCATCACACCAGTCAGTAATCGGCACCAAGTGGGTTTTCAAGAATAAATGAGATGAAGATGGCATTGTGGTTAGAAACAAAGCTCGTTTGGTCGCCAAGGATTATAGGCAGTGTGAAGGCATCGATTTTGATGAGACCTTCGCACCAGTTGCAAGAATGGAGGCGATACGGTTGTTCCTTGCTTATGCAGCGTATCATGGCTTCACGGTCTTCCAGATGGACGTGAAGAGCACCTTCCTAAATGGCGAACTGAAGGAGGAAGTTTATGTCGAGCAACCTCCAGGTTTTGAAGTTGGCACCAAAGTGTACAAGCTAAGGAAGGCCCTGTATGGATTGAAACAGGCGCCAAGGGCTTGGTACGAAACGCTGTCACAGTTTCTCACCAGCAATGGATTTCGAAAAGGGAAGATCGATCGGACTCTCTTTCTTCTCAAAGATGGTGGTGACATGCTAATGGTGCAGATATATGTCGATGACATCATTTTCGGGTCAAAGAATATATCTCTCTGCGAGAAGTTTTCTCAACTGATGCAGACCTCATTTCAAATGAGTATGATGGGCAAGCTGACATATTTTCTCAGACTCCAGGTCCAGCAGTCAGCTGATGGTATTTTTATCAGCCAGAGGAAATATACGAAGGACCTCATCCAGAAGTATTGCCCAGAGAAAACTAAGTCTCTTAGAATTCCTATGAGTACCAGCTGCCAGATATTTCTCGATGAGCAAGGGGAGTCAGTTGATCCAACTGTTTACAGAGGAATTATTGGATCGCTCCTCCACCTCACAGCCAGCAGGCCCGACATTTCTTATTCAGTTAGAGTGTGTGCCAGATTTCAAGCAAATCCGAAGAAGTCACACATGGAAGCTGCAAAGAGGATTGTGAAATAACTGAAAGGGACTGAATCTCTTGGAATATGGTATCCCAGGAATGATGAGCTTACTCTCATTGGATATTCAGATTCAGATTTTGCTGGGTGCCGTATTGATAGGAAGAGCACTAGTGGTACGTGTCAATTCTTAGGACACAAGCTGATTAGTTGGTTCAGCAAGAAGCAACACTCTTTTGCTACATCTACCACTGAGGCTGAGTATGTTGCCGCTGCCAGTTGTTGTGCTCAAATTATCTGGATCAAGCAACAACTGGGTGATTATGAGGTGGACACTGGCTGTGTTCCCATCTATTGCGACAACAACAGTGCTATGTGCATAACGAAGAATCCGGTCCATCATTCCAGGACCAAGCACATAGACATTCGACATCACTTCATTCGTGATCATGTCGAGAAGAAGGATGTCAGCGTTGACTGCATCCGAACTGAAGATCAGCTGGCAGACATCTTCACCAAACCACTCCCAGAAGCAAGGTTCAAGGAGTTGTGCATCAAACTTGGTCCATTAGAGATTGATGCATGTCCTAATGATGAGGAAGAATGAGTCCAAGCTCTCATTCTGTTCTTAATCTTCTAGAGGATGCTGATTACGACTGAGTCCAAGCTCTTAGTCGTCCAATTCTTGTAGTGGTTTCTACTGGCATAATTTATCCTTTGAATGTCCAAGGAAAAGAGTCCCAGCTCTAATTTTCACTCTGCCAGCAGCCGTTTTCACCAGTTGAAGTAAAATTGGGTCCCAGCTCCCAATTTCAAGTTGCTGGTGAAGAAATTGATCTATTGAAGAGAAGGATGCGGAATAAAATTGAGTCCAAGCTCTCAATTTTCTTATCATTCCGAGATGTCAGAAGTCAACTGGCGAATGGTCTACGGCTGGTGGAAATTGGGTCCAAGCTCTCAATTTAAGGATCCAGGACCAGTCATGAGTACTGATATGTGTGTAATTTGCATGTTTTTGGGATGAGAATTGAGTGAATTAGTTAGAAGATTGTTGCACAAATCACACACACATCTCTTATTTCCTTGATTTTCCTTCACTTGGTGTCTTGGAGTTATTTTGTGTGTGCAGGATGTCGAAAAGGTGAAAAATGCAAGTTTTTGGAGCTGAATCGAGGCAATAGACGAAGTGCATCCCGCGCGGGACGAGAACCTCCCGCTCGGGATGCGAAAGAAAGAAAGAGCTGGAAATTCAAAGCCAATCCCGCGCGGGATGGCTCGGTCCCGCTCGGGACGCTTGCTCGGAATGAGCTAATGCCGCGCGGGATACGTAGATTTGGCGTGAATTGGAATGCAGAGGAAATTCAAAGGAGATCCCGCTCGGGATCATTCGGTCCCGCTCGGGACCGGGTTGGTACTTCGAAAGCTGATCCCCGACTCATCCCGAGCGGGATGAAGTTTTGCCTTGGCTCGTCCCGCTCGGGATGGACCTGACTGGGCCACACGAAGTTTCTCTATAAAAGGCGAGCGAAGACCACATTAGAAGGGTTCGAATTCTGAAAAACCCTAAGGAGATTATTGGGACGATTTTGCAGCGACAATCACTTCCCAAGGCTAGACCTTGAAGGTGGAAGGACGGAGTAAAGCTAGAGTTGGAGAATCAACATTGCTACACTAAGCTTTTCTCTTCTCCCCTCTCCTTTGATGTCTTACTTTGGAATTGTTGAGTTTTGTGTTAGAATTATGAGTAGCTAAACTCATTGTTGAGGAATAGGATGTGATTGGGATTGTTTTGGATATTGTTTGGATTCATATATTTGCGTTTCATGGATTTGATTATTATTGTGGGATTAATTTGTGTTCCTTTCATGATTGATCACCATGTGTTGGAAAGAATGCCTCTATGAATTAACTTAATAGGTTTTTGCATTAGGGGAGATTGCAATAATAGTTAGGTATTGAGTTACTTAGAAATGGGTGAATTACTATCTAGGTTGATTAGTTCTTGAACTTTTGGGAGTTGATTTAGATTAATAAAACCTAGACTTAGGTTGCAATTTAGATTAATCCACGGTTATTGCACCGGTACTAAGGGCTTGACTATATTTGTTGAACTGACCCAATCCAATTATTGAAGCCGCATAGAAGAGTAACGAATCCAAACTTGTCCATTATCTACCCCAATCCATCCGAAATTCCTCAACTGTCTCTACCTGGTTTTCTCAATAAGAATAAGTTTAATTACGTTTTAATTCACTTGTTAATGCACGATAGTTAGTTAATTATTATCTTCAAGTTATTTTATCACCTCTAAATATTAGGTTTCAAAATCAGACTTTTACTTGAATAACGGGCGAATTGAGTCTTTGTGTTCGATAATTTTTACTTGATAAAAAAATACTGCAATCAAGTACCAGTTGTCAACTGGTGCCGAAACCAACCAGTTAGGGGGAAGGATGTAACTGGCATATCCTACTGATGATCAGTTGAGTCCCAGCTCTCAACTGACGAACTCTTGGAGCCCAAGAGTTGTGCCAGCTGTCTAAGCATTGGGCGGGAAAAGTTCGAATTCGGATGGCGTATGCGCCTCTCCGACTTATGATGGCGCATTTAATACCGCATTTAATGCACACAGTGGCGGAGCAGTCAAAACCGTCAAACGTTTGGACTTTGCCAATCACCGCGCGCCAAGTCAGCTACACGGAGTAGCCCACGTGAGCGCGACCGCCCACGTCGCTACAGGGAACCGGGCCCTGCTGATGACCGTCGATCCTCACTTTCCACGAGTTGATCCTGGTCGTCTAATCCTGCATGGCCCCCAGTATAAAAACCGATCTCCTTCATCGATTAAAACTTTATGTTTCCTTGAGATTTCAGAAGCCCCAATCTGCTCATAATCCCCTGTTTCATCCCTTCTAAAATCATGGCGTCTTCATCCAACCCCAACCCCCGTTCTGATAATCCTGCATCCACTTCATCTTCTTCGTCGTCAGGTTCGCCTGACCTTCCTCGTGCTGAAGAGCACATGCCAACTTATACCGGGATAGTAAAAATTGAGGATGTTGATTATACTTATCCCTTCGCACGCCTTGTTGCACTGAACAAGCCGGCGACCCGTGCCCAGCTGTCTAATGCCCAAGTCAGGGCCGCTCAAGTTCAGAAGGAGAAGATCCTGAACGAAAAGCTGGCCAGGAAGAATTTTGGAGAGGAACTGTTCGAGATGATCGACAGGGAGACCTTCCATCCGCACATGGTGGCGGAGTTCTACGCAAGAGCGGTGGTCGCTGACGGGGGACGCTCCTTCACCACTTCGGTGTTTGGACACTTGATCACCGTCTCCCCCGCGTACCTCGCCGAGCTGTTCGGGCTGAGGAACGAAGGCGAGGATGTGGCCACCTACCTCCAGAATAACACGGTCGAGTTCCAGAAGCGGTGGGCCCAGTGGAAGAAGGCGGAGGTGACCGCCTTCCGGACTGGAATGAAGAAGTCCGAGATGGAGGAGTTTTGGAAGATGGTGTGCGACATAGTCGTACGGATGCTGCAATGCAAAGTAGGATCCTACGCCGAGCTGAGCATCAGGAAGTTCTCGGTGATGAGCGCGCTGGTGGATGGGATCCAAGGGAATTGGGCCGAATTCCTTTTCGGCAGGCTCCTGGAGAACGTCGGCAGGAACCTCACAGTTCCTACTGACGGTCGGTTTGCCCATTCGGTCTCCTTCGGGCTTCGCATCAGCCGACTCCTGGAGATGGAGATGGGCGATGGGGTGGACCAGGGCGAGCAACTGGTCAGCTCGGACTTCATTCCGCCGACCAGGGAGCAAGGGAAGTTGCCCCACCCTGATTACAAGAAGCCGCACAAGCTGACTGGGAAATCAGCCGTCGACCCAGCTCAGGCTGTGTCGAAAGAGGAAGGAGAGGACCAAGGGGAGCAAGTGCCAGCTATGGCTCTCCCCTTACCAGCAGAGGCGAGGGCGGAGCTGAAGCGCCAGCGAGAGACTGCGTCTCTCTTCGCCCAGATGGACGAGGCTACTGGCATCCATCCCAGCACAGTCCAAATTGTGCCAGCCACCAAGCCACCGCCCAAGAAGAAGTCCAAAAAGCTGACGCTACATCAGCATCAGCAGCCACCCCAGGCAGTGGCCTATGATCCTGAGCCTGGGAAGATCTCAGTCCCAGCTCAGAGGAATATACTGGGCCTGACTCAGGAGGAACAGCTGGAGAAGATGACCCGAAAGAGAAGGAGGGTCTTCACTCTAGCTGAGAAGGAGGCCAAGAAGGCGAGGCTGGAGAAGAATGCCGCCTTAGTCCGAAAGAAGCAGGCCGAGGCCAGGCTGAAGGCCATGGAAGACCAGCGGATCCTGGCAGCTCGTGATGAGCGTTTCGCCAGGATCCAAGCTGAAGCTGAAGCCAGGCGCAAGGAGGAACTGGCTGAGCAGCTGCGGCTGGCGGGCAAGGGCAAGGGAAAAGTTGATGAAGGGATAAGTGTCAGCCCACCAGCACCACCACCACCAGGCGAGATTCTCCCCGAGGACACATACGAACGCCTGCTGGTGATGGGGGTCGACGAGGACATCATGTCCATCATCGAGCACTACCAGCCTAATGAGGAGGAAGCTGGAAGCCCGCTGGCTACGCAAGGGGATGCCAGCGGTGCAGGTGCTGAAGAGGAGGTCCCGCTGGCAGTGCAAGGGGATGCCAGCGGAGGAGAAGTTGCTGAGGAAGTCCCTCTGGCAGTGCAAGGGGTTGCCAGCGGAGGAGTTGAGGAGCGGGCGACCACCCCGGAAAAACTGGCGAGCTTCTCGGACATCAGTTCTGAGTCTGAGGAAGCAGAGGAGGAGAAGGAGGAGGACGAGAAGGAAGTGGAGGCTGGTGAGAGGGCTGCTGGGAAGGCTCCCATAGTCTTCTCCGATGACAAGGCCGATGAGGAGCAGCCGCCAGTCGTCCACCACTCTACAGTGCAGAAGATGGAGCCAAAGGACCTTTTCCCGGAGTTTGAGAAAGAAGGTCGGGCTCAGACTGGTCGTCAAGTGTCCAAAGGAGCCTCAACTTCCAGACGACCAGCGACATCCTCGTCAGCACCACCTCTACGTGCTGAATCACGGCCACGGCGAGATACAACCGTCAGCGTCCTTAATTATCACGTGATCAGTGATGAAGACTATGAGGAGATGGTGACCGGAGTCCACCGGTGGGAGTGCCGGGGGGATCGGGCATTCTTCAATCAGAGGGTGCCCGAGCTGAGCATCTTCAACATTATTCCCCTCAGCGGGCTCCCCCACCAGTCGGTCTACGCCTCCCGCATATATGACTGGTGCCTGCCTCTGCAGCAGGTGGAGTACTTCAACCGTACTCTGTATAAGTACGCAGAGAATATCACGGCGGAGGTGGAGAATGCCATAGATTTTGAGATCATCAACGAGTTCTGGTATCTGTGAGACATAGACCGGAACTTGTATTGTGACCTGCGGCAGTGGAGGATCTTTGATCGATGTGAGCGATACATCACGGTGGAGAAGCGATCAGTCCTGTATGCCCGGCTGGGACTGGTCTACTGGAGGAATGAGGAGGCCTGGGCAAATGAGTTCATGGACACTCTTACTGATGAGCCAGAGCCTCTGTCCCTTAGGCGGATCAAGCGGAGGATACAGAAGATCCTTGACTACCGCCTGCAGACTGGCAGCTCAGGACTTCCTCGGCCGAAGCTTGTCAAAGTGCCTTTTCTCCAGTTCCACCGAACCAGCAGGGGCTTTCAGTTGGTTTACGCTCTCCGTAGCATCCGAATACTGATTGCCCTCCCACCACTCCTCCCCTACATTGCGCGTCTGTTCGACATGGCAGCAACCGAGTTGCTAATTGACCATGTGGTGGAGGAGGATCCGTCCAAGATCTGGTGGCTGACCACTGCAGTCGCTGGGGCTCCAAATGTTGTGGAGCTGGCGCCCATCGACTGGCAGGTGGAAGAGGCCGAAGAAGAACAAGTCCCGCCAGCATCAGCTGAGATGCTGGTGGAGGAGTCAGCTGAGGAGTCAGCATCAGCAGCAGCACCAGCAGCCGCTGCAGAACCAGTCGTGGAAGGGGCAACTGGAGCTAATATTGTGATGGCTGAAGCCACATCTGAAGAGCCCCCCACTTCGATGGCCCTGTCAGCAGAGCCTCTCTCCGAGGTCCACCCACCGGCGCAACTCTTGGCGATCATCGACGCCCGGCTGGACCAACGCTTTTCCTCCTACCGTGCTGAGATGGCGCAACAAATGGAGACCTTCACCTCTGGGGTGTCCTCCTTTTTGGTGCGGATCCAAGAGGGGGAAAGAGCGCGAGCAGCTGCTGAGGAGGAGAGGGCTCGGCATGCTGAGGAGGAGCGCAGGATTGCCGCTGAAGAGCGAAGGCTGGCTACTGAGGAACGATTGAAGAGGGAGCAAGACATGGCCGCCTTAACTGAGATCCTGAGGAGTCTTACCAGCAAACCTCATTCACCAGGATCATCTTCTAAGCCATGAATCTTGTATCTTTTTGTTGTAAGTATTTTTGTATCAGTCTAGACTAGCCAGTTGTCCTTCCTGTACTTGTAAACTCTCACATCAATTAATGGATTGACTACTGACGGGTTGACGACAATTTCTCATTGTCCAACTAATGTCTAACTTTTTACTTACCTGCAGAACTTACACATTCAGTGTAATCAGCACCAGCACTCCAATTTGGTATTTTTTTAATCGAGCAATATCTCTCCCAGGATTGAGGGGGAAGATTCTTAGGTTAGAGCCGATGTGAGGAAGTAGTTTCATGGGTTTAGATCTGATAGGTTTATTTGTAAAAACCCTGAAATACCTTGTAACTTTCCTCATCAGCTGAGTGCTCGCTGGTTAGGCTTTGATCGCACCAAAAAGGGGGAAATTGTTGGGAAATCTTTCTAAGGTTCCCTCTCCCAGTAGCTTTTGCTAACTTAGATCTTAAGTCTAGTGTTTTGGTGGATCAAATCCTAAGTCCGACCAGCGTAAGGTTGTCTCTAGAATAGCTTTAGTTCTCAAATGTAAAGTCCTGTTTAGGTCTTTTGAGTTGTAAGTCGTAGCTGATCAAGACTCATGCGGACACTGTTCATCAGCATGGAGTAGAGCTATTCACTGGCTACTGTTCACCAGTTGGGAAGATTTCATCAGCAGGAGGCTGACAAATCTACCAGCAGAATATGTGTTCTGGCTGTCACTATTCACCAGCAGTGAAGCCACCAGTCATGGGAGAATCCGAGAGTTGGCATCCAGACTTTGTGGTAGACTTAGATTGTGCAAGGGCAAAGTCACCAGCAGAGACTGCCAGCACTAGATCACCAGTTCGATCTACCAGTTGGATGCTACCAGACTGAATTCAAGATTCACTCTCCCGAAGACTTAGAGACAAAAAGAAGATTCGTCAAGGAACCAACTGACAAGGAATGACTTTAAGGAGATTCCTTAAAGTCTATCAGCCTCGAGACGCCAGTTCTTGTTTCCTGGTACTGACGAATAGTGTCGTTCTGACATAAAGAGGTCTATGTCAGATAAAGCAGGCGCAGGTCTGGCGCTTTCCGAAAAATGCTACCTGCCGCCGTCGGAAGTACATCCAAGGACAGAGACCCATTCCGGATGTATCCAAACGGCTAGAAATTTGAATGGGATCCTTCATCTATAAATATGAAGGATCCATCAACATTCAATACTCTTGCCCTAATTCTCAACTACCGAAAGTCTGCACATTCATTGCCAGTTAGCAAATCTTTCGAGGCTTTTCTGAAAGCTTTACCGTGTGTTGATATTTTTCAAACACGAGACTTCAAGCTTCCAGCTTGTAAGTTTAGATTTCATCGGTGTTCTTTCTCTCTTCGAGGAAGTTCACAGCAGCTCTAGAGCCAGCCAGCTCTTGAGTTATCAAGGGCAGTTTGCCGTAGAGACTTCAAAGTTCTTGGGAGAACTCAACACCCAACATAGTCAGAGGAGGAGGTTGAAGTGACGTGCTCGCACTCCATCCAACTGACAAGAGTTGAAGAAGGATTCAGGCCCCGGGAGCGGTTGATCTAGCAAGGGCTGGAGATAGATCGTAGGCTTCCTGTATTCGTTCTAATTATAAAAAATGACCTGCTCGAAAGTGCACAAAAATTAACCGGTACAAAATTTGAAAATTCGAAAACTGAAAAACTGTTTCAGAAGTTCATTTTTATGGTTGAAACATGTTTCTAGATGTATAAAAGTAAGTGTTTTGTAATTAGTTCAAAATTGTCAAAAATGACCAGCTCGAAAGTGCACGAAAATTCACCGGTACAAAATTTGAAAATTCGCAAAGTGAAAAACTTTTTCAGAAGTTCATTTTTATGGTTAAAACATGTTTCTAGATTTATAAAATGAAGTGTTTAGGGTTTCCGGTTTTGTAATTAGTTCAAATTGACATAAAATGACCAGATCGAAAGCGCACGAAAATTCACCGGTACAAAATTTAAAAATTTGCAAACTGAAAAACTGTTTCAAAAGTTCATTTTTATGGTTGAAACATGTTTCTAGATGTTTAAAATGAAGTGTTTAGGGTTTCCAGTTTTGTAATTAGTTCAAAATTGACAAGCTCGAAAGTGCACGAAAATTCACCTGCACAAAATTTGAAAATTCGCAAACTGAAAAACTTTTTCAGAAGTTCATTTTTATGGTTGAAACATGTTTCTAGATTTATAAAACGAAATGTTTAGGGTTTCTAGTTTTGTAATTAGTTCAAAATTGACAAAAATGACCAGATCGAAAGCGCACGAAAATTCACTGGTACAAAATTTGAAAATTCGCAAACTGAAAAACTGAATCAGAAGTTCATTTTTATGGTTGAAACATGTTTTTAGAAGTATAAAATGAAGTGTTTAGGGTTTCCAGTTTTGTAATTAGTCCAAAATTGACAAAAATTACCAGCTCGAAAGTGCATGAAAATTCACCGGTACAAAATTTGAAAATTCGCAAACTGAAAAACTGTTTCAGAAGTTCATTTTTATGGTTGAAACATGTTTCTAGATGTATAAAACGAATTGTTTAGGGTTTCCAATTTGGTAATTAGTTCAAAATTGACAAAAATGACAAGCTCGAAAGTGCACGAAATTTCACCGGTACAAATTTGAAAATTTGCAAATTGAAAAACTATTTCAGAAGTTCATTTTTATGGTTGAAACATGTTTCTAGATGTATAAAATGAAGTGTTTAGGGTTTCCGATTTTGTAATTAGTTCAAAATTGACAAAAATGACAAGCTCAAAAGTGCACGAAAATTCACCGGTACAAAATTTGAAAATTCGCAAACTGAAAAACTGTTTCAGAAGTTCATTTTTATGGTTGAAACTTATTTCTAGATGTATAAAACGAAGTGTTTAGGGTTTTTGGTTTTGTAATTAGTTCAAAATTGACAAAAATAACGAGCTCGAAAGTGCACGAAAATTCACCGGTACAAAATTTGAAAATTCGCAAACTGAAAAACTATTTCAGAAGTTCATTTTTATGGTTGAAACATGTTTCTAGATGTATAAAACTAACTGTTTAGGGTTTCCATTGTTGTAATTAGTTCAAAATTATCAAAAATGACCTGCTCGAATGTGCACGAAAATTCACCGGTACAAAATTTGAAAATTCGAAATCTAAGAATGTTGGGAAATCTGCCTAAGGTTTCCTTTCCCAGTAGGCTAATTGTTAGATTATAGTTTTGGTGGATCAAATACTAAGTCCACCAGCGTCAGTTTTCTCTAGATAGCTCTAGATCTCAAATGTAAAGTCCTGTTTAGGTATTTTGATTTGTAAGTCGTTGCTGATCAAGACTCATGCTGACACTGTTCACCTGCATGAGTAGCGCCTTCCAGTGGAGGCATTTCATCAGCTGGCGATTGACAAAGACTCATGCTGACACTGTTCATAGCATGATGTAGAGCTAACGACTGGTTACTGTTCACCAGTTGGAAGGTTTTCATCAGCAGGCGGCTGACAAACTTACCAGTGGTGATTCGACCAGTCACGGGAGATTCCGAGAGAAGTTAGCATCCAGACAAATGGTAGACTTAGATCGTGCCAGCGGTAGTCACCAGCAGAGACTGCCAGCACGAGATCACCAGTATGACCTACCAGTCAGATGCTACCAGCAGAATTTCAGATTCTCACTCCCAGAGTCTTGGAGACAAAAAGAAGATTCGTCGAGGAACTAACTGACAGAGAATGACTTTAAGATTCCTTAAAGTCTATCAGTCTCGAGACGCCAGTCTCCTTCCTCGTACTGACGAATAGTGCCGTTCTGAAATAAAGAGGTCAATGTCAGATAAAGCAAACGCAGGTATGGCTCTTTCCGGAAAAGCATACCTGCCGCTGTCTGAAGGACATCCAAGGACAGAGACACATTCCGGATGTGTCCAAACGGCTAGTATTTTGAATGGGATCCCGCGTCTATAAATACGCAGGAACCACCAACATTCAATGCTCTCCGACTCTCTGCCAACTCCGAGTCTCTGCCAACTCTCCTACCATTGCTCAACTACCGAAAGAACTTAAATTTTTTGCAAGTAGCAAGAAAATCTTTCGAGGCCTTCTTAAAGGCTTTTCGTGTGTTGATCTCTTCAAACACGAGACTTCAAGCTTCCAGCTTGTAAGTTATTGACCTCACTTGGTGTTCTTTCTCTTTCGAGGAAGTTCACAGCAGCTCCTGTGCCTGCCAGCACTTGAGTTATCACGGGCATTTCTTGCCGCAGAAACCTTTACGTTCTTGGGAGAACTAAACACCCAACCAGCGGTGGAGGTTGAAGTGACGTGCTCGCACTCCATCCAGCTGACCAGAGTTGAAGAAGGATTGAGGACCGGGAGCGGTTGATCTAGCGAAGTGGTGGACAAGGGTCGCACCAGCTAGAGATAGATCGTAGGCAGCCTGTAACTGACTTGCTCTAGTGAATTTCCAGTGATACGACTGGAGAGTGGACGTAGATCATTTGATCGAACCACTATAAATCCTTTGTGTTTTATCAGCTTTTTGTCTTTAAATTTCTATTTAAAACCCAGCACCCAAGTGCTGGTGTATGAACTGAAAACTGATAACTGTGTAAACAAGGGCTAAAAATATTCTAAGTGTTGAGCTATCAGCTGACCAGCCAGTCGCCAGTCAGCTGAGTACACAAAGTGCAAGTTAACTTAAATTTATTTTTTCCCCTGCGTGTATATCTTTAAACTCTGATAAAACCGGGACCAACAAAGAAACTGTTTTAGAAGTTCATTTTTATGGGTGAAAATGTTTCTATATGTATAAAAGTAAGTGTTTGGCGTTTCCAGTTTTGTAATTAGTTCAAAATTGTCAAAAATGACCAGCTCGGAAGTGCACGAAAATTCACCGGCACAAAATTTGAAAATTCGCAAACTGAAAAACTATTTCCGAAGTTCATTTTTTATGGTTGAAAAATGTTTCTAGATGTATAAAATTAAGTGTTTAGGGTTTCCGGTTTTGTAATTAGTTTAAAATTGACTAAAATGACATGCTCGAAAGAGCACGAAAATTCACCGGTACAAAATTTGAAAATTCGCAAAGTGAAAAACTATTTCAGAATTTCATTTTTATGGTTGAAACATGTTTCTAGATGTATAAAAGTAAGAGTTTAGGGTTTCCGGTTTTGTAATTAGTTCAAAATTGACAAAAATGACGAGCACGAAAATTCACTGGTACAAAATTTGAAAATTCGCAAACTGAAAAACTATTTCAGAAGTTCATTTTTATGGTTGAAACATGTTTCAAGATGTATAAAACGAAGTGTTTAGGGTTTCCGGTTTTGTAATTAGTTCAAAATTGACAAA
>JAPKLW010004191.1:17645-29727 GCA_026898455.1 Plectranthus barbatus
ACGAAAATTCACCGGTACAAAATTTGAAAATTCGCAAACTGAAAATCTGTTTCAGAAGTTAATTTTTATGATTGAAACATGTTTCTAGATGTATAAAACTAAGTGTTTAGGGTTTCCATTGTTGTAATTAGTTCCAAATAATAAAAAAATGACCTGCTCGAAAGTGCACGAAAATTCCTTGGTACAAAATATGAAAATTCGAAAACTAAAAACTGTTTCAGAAGTTCATTTTTATGGTTGAAACATGTTTCTAGATGTATAAAAGTAAGTGTTTAGGGTTTCCTGTTTTGTAATTAGTTCAAAATTGTCGAAAATGACCAGTTCAAAAGTGCACGAAAATTCACCGGTACAAAATTTGAAAATTCGCAAACTGTAAAACTGTTTCAGAAGTTCATTTTTATGGTTGAAAGATGTTTCTAGATGTTTAAAAGTAAGAGTCTTGGGTTTTCGGTTTTCGTAATTAGTTCAAAATTATCAAAAATGACCTGCTCGAAAGTGCACGAAAATTCACCGGTACAAAATTAGAAAATTCGCAAACTGAAAAACTGTTTCAGAAGTTCATTTTTATGGTTGAAACATGTTTCTTGATGTATAAAATGAAGTGTTTAGGGTTTCCGGTTTTGTAATTAGTTCAAAACTGACGAAAATGACCAGCTCGAAAGTGCACGAAAATTCACCGGTACAAAATTTGAAAATTCGCAAACTGAAAAACTTTTTCAGAAGTTCATTTTTATGGTTGAAACATGTTTCTAGATGTATAAAACGAAGTGTTTAGGGTTCCGGGTTTTGTAATTAGTTCAAAATAGACAAAAATGACCAGCTCGAAAGTGCACTAAAATTCACCGGTACAAAATTTGAAAATTCGCAAACTGAAAAACTGTTTCAAAAGTTCATTTTTATGGTTGAAACATGTTTCTAGATGTATAAAATGAAGTGTTTAGTGTTTCCGATTTTGCAATTAGTTCAAAATTGACAAAAATGACCAGCTCGAAAGTGCACGAAAATTCACCGGTACAAAATGTTAAAATTCGCAAACTGAAAAACTGTTTCAGAAGTTCATTTTTATGGTTGAAACATGTTTCTAGATGTATAAAAGTTAGAGTTTAGGGTTTCCTGTTTTGGTAATTAGTTCAAAATTATTAAAAATGACCTGCTCGAAAGTGCACGAAAATTCACCTGTACAAAATTAGAAAATTCGCAAAATGAAAAACTATTTCAGAAGTTCATTTTTATGGTTGAAACATGTTTCTAGATGTATAAAATGAAGTGTTTAGGGTTTCCGGTTTTGTAATTAGTTCAAAACTGACGAAAATGACAAGCTCGAAAGTGCACGAAAATTCACCGGTACAAAATTTGAAAATTCGCAAACTGAAAAACTTTTTCAGAAGTTCATTTTTATGGTTGAAACATGTTTCTAGATGTACAAAACGAAGTGTTTATAGTTTCGGGTTTTGTAATAAGTTCAAAATAGACAAAAATGACCAGCTCGAAAGTGCACTAAAATTCACCGGTACAAAATTTGAAAATTCACAAACTGAAAAACTATTTCAGAAGTACATTTTTATGGTTGAAACATGTTTCTAGATATATAAAATGAAGTGTTTAAGGTTTCCGATTTTGTAATTAGTTCAAAATTGACAAAAATGACCAGATCGAAAGTGCACGACAATTTACCGGTACAAAATTTGAAAATTCACAAACTGAAAAACCGATTCAGATGTTCGTTTTTATGGTTGAAACATGTTTCTAGAAGTATAAAACGAAGTATTTAGGGTTTTTGGTTTTGTAATTAGTCCAAAATTGACAAAAATGTCCTGCTCGAAAGTGCACGAAAATTCACCGGTACAAAATTTGAAAATTTGCAAACTGAAAAATTATTTCAGAAGTGTAGGGTTTTCACGTTGTTGGTCCCGGTTTTTCAGAGTTTAAACAATACACGCAGCGGAAATAATACTTAAGTTTCACTTGCACTCTACTGGCTACTCAGCTGACTGGCGACTGGTGGTCTGCTGATGTTTCAATACTTGGAATATTTTATCAAGTTTGCACAGTTATGTCAGTTTTCAGTTATACTCCAACACTTGTGTGCTGGGTTTTAAATATGAATTTAAAACAGAAAGCTGATAAAGGTAAAGGAATTTTATAGTGGTTCGATCAACTGATCTACGTCCACTCTCTAGTCGTATCACTGGAAATTCACTATAGAGCAAGATAGTATACATGATGCCTACGATCTATTTCCAGCTGGTATGACCCTTGTCCACCACTTGCTGGATCAACCGCTCCCGGGGCCTGAATCCTTCTTCAGCTCTCGTCAGATGGATGGAGTGCGAGCACGTCACTTCAACCTCCTCCTCTGACTTGGTTGGGTGTTGAGTTCTCCCAAGAACTTAGACCTTTAGCGGCAAACTGCCCGTGATAACTCGAGTGCTGGCTGGCGCAAGAGCTGCTATGAACTTCCTCAGAAGAGAAAGTTCACCAAGGAGATCTTAACTTACAAGCTGGAAGCTTGAAGTCTCGTGTTTGAAAAATATCAACACACCGTAAAGCTTTCAGAAAAGCCTCGAAAGAAAGTTTGCTTGCTGGTAATAAGTGCGTTCGTTCTTTCGGTAGGTGAAGAGTATTGAATGTTTGGGAAGCAAGCGTCTTAAATGTTGGTGGTTCTGACCTATTTATAGACGCGAGATCCCATTCAAATCTTCTAGCCGTTTGAACACATCCGGAATGGGTTTCTGTCTTCGGATGTACTTCCGACGGCGGCAGGTAGCTTTTTCCGGAAAGCGCCATACCTGCGTTTGCTTTATCTGACATAGATCTCTTTATGTCAGAATGACACTATTCGTCAGTACAAGGAATCAAGACTGGCGTCTCGAGACTGATAGACTTTAAGGAATCTCCTTAAAGTCATTCCTTGTCAGTTAGTTCCTTGACGAATCTTCTTTTTGTCTCTAAGACATCGGGAGAGCGAATCTTGAATTCTGCTGGTAGCATCTGACTGGTAGAAACATACTGGTGATCTTGTGCTGGCAGTCTCTGCTGGTGACTTGCGCTGTACAATCTAAGTCTACCAAAAAGTCTGGATGCTAACTCTTAGAATCTCACATGACTGGTGGTTTCACCGCTGGTGAATAGTGTCAGCCAGAACACATATTCTGCTGGTAAGATTGTCAGCCTCCTGCTGATGAAATCTTCCCAACTGGTGAACAGTAGCCAGTCGATAGCTCTACTCCATGCTGATGAACAGTGTCAGCATGAGTCATCTCAGTCGTCTGCTGGTGAAAGCCTTCCACCAGGTAAGTGCTTCTCATGCTGATGAATAGTGTCAGCATGAGTCTTGATCAGCTACGACTTACAACTCAAAAGACCTAGACAGGACTTTACATTTGAGAACTAGAGCTATTCTAGAGACAAGCTGACGCTGGTTGGACTTAGGATTTGATCCACCAAAACACTAAAGCTAAGATATAAGCTAGCAAAAGCTACTGGGAGAGGGAACCTTAGAAAGATTTCCCAACAATTTCCCCCTTTTTGGTGCGATCGAAGCCTAACCAGCGAGCACTCAGCTGATGAGGAAAGTTACAAGGTATTTCAGGGTTTTACAAGTAAAGCCTATCGGATCTAAACCCATGAAATTTACTTCTCACATCAGTTCTAACTAGGAAATCTTCCCCCTCAAACCAGGAGAGATATTTCTTGATTAAAATATGGAATTAAAAATCAGAGCCAGATTTCTAGATTCAGTTAATTGTAAGTGCTGGTGCTGATTACACTGGAAGGTGTAAGTTCAGCTGGTAAGTAAAAAGTTAGACAATTGTTGGACAATGAGTGATTGTCGTCAACTTGTCAGTAGTCAATCCATTAAATGATGTTACAATTACAAGTACAGGATTAAAAACTGACTAGTCTAACTGGTACAAAATTACTTACAACAAAAAAATACAAGATTCATGGCTTAGAGGATGATCCTGGTGAATGAGGTTTGCTGGTTAGAGTCCTCAGGATCTCAGTTAAAGCTGCCATGTCTTGTTCCCTCTTCAAGCGCTCTTCAGCAGCCAGTCTGCGCTCTTCAGCGGCAATTCTGCGCTCCTCCTCAGCAAGCCGAGCCCTCTCCTCCTCAGCAGCTGCTCGCGCTCTTTCCCCCTCTTGGATCCGCACCAAAAAGGAGGACACCCCAGAGGTGAAGGACTCCATTTGTTGCGCCATTTCTGCACGGTAGGAGGAAAAGCGTTGGTCCAGCCTGGCGTCGATGAGAGCAATGAGTTGCGCCGGCGGGTGGACATCGGAGAGAGGCTCTGCTGACAGTGCCATAGAAGTGGGGGGCTCATCAGATGTGGCCTCAGCCACCACAATGTCAGCGCCAGATTGCCCCTCGACTACTGGCTCGGCCGCGGCTGCTGGTACTGCTGCTGACTCTGCTGCTGCTGACTCCTCTTCAGCTGACTCCTCCACCAGCATCTCAGCTGATGCTGGCGGGACTTGCGCAGATTCTGTTGGTGCTTCGACTTCTTCCACCTGCCAGTCGATGTGCTCGAGGGATACAACATTTGGAGCACCAGCGATGGTAGTGGTCAGCCACCAACTCTTGGACGGATCCTCCTCCACCACATGATCAATCAGCAACTCGGTTGCAGCCATGTCAAAAAGGGCGGCAATGTAGGGGAGGAGTGGTGGGAGAGCTATCAGTACTTTGATGCGACGGAGCGCGTATATCAACTGATAGCCTCGGCTGGTGAGGTGAAACTGGAGAAACGGCACTTTGACAAGTTTCGGCCGTGGGAGTCCGGAGCTGCCAGTTCGTAGGCGGTAGTCTACGATCTTCTCCATGCGGCGTTTGATCCGCCTAACTGACAGCTGCTGGGGCTCCTCAGTAATGGTATCCATGAACTCATTTGCCCATGCCTCCTCATTTCTCCATTTCTCCAGTAGACCAGCCCCAGCCGGGCATAGAGCACTGATCTTTTCTCCACCGTGAGCAGACGCTCGCAACGGTCAAAGATTCTCCAGTGGCGCAGCTTATGGTAGAGATCCCGATTCACATCCCACAAGTACCGGAACTCGGAGATCATCTCTTCATCGACGGCGGTCTCCACCTCGGCCGTGATGTTCTCAGCGTACTCATAGAGAGTACGGTTGAAGTACTCCACTGGTTGCAGGGGCAAGCACCAGTCGTAGATTCTGGAGGCGTAAACTGACTGGTGGGGGAGCCCGCTGAGGGGGATGATGTTGAAGATGCTAGGCTCGGGCACTCGAGAGTTGTAGAATGCCCGATCCCCACGGCGCTCCCACCGGTGCACCCCTGTCACCATTTTCTGGTACTCCTCTTCACTGACCAAATTGGTGTAGTGGATGCTGACAGTGGTTGGCATCCTTGGTCGTGATTCAGCACTCACTGGTGCTGAGGAGGATGTCGCTGGTCGTCCCGAAGATGAAGCTTTTGCGGACTTTGGACGACCAGTCTGAGCACGAGCCTCCTTCTCGAAATCAGGGAAGAGGTCCTTCGGCTCCATCCTCTGTACTGTGGAGTGCTGGACGACTGGTGGCTGCTCCTCTTCATCCTCGTCATCGGAGATGACAATGGGGGCCTTCCCAGCAGCCCGCTCACCAGCCTCCACCTTCATCTCTTCTCCCTTCTCCTCCTCTGCCTTCTCGGAGTCAGAATTGACATCCGAAAAGCTCGCCAGTTTTTCCGGGGTGGTCGCCCGCTCCTCTACTCCTCCACTGGCTACCCCATGCGCTGCCAGCGGGATTACTTCTTCGACTCCTCCTCCGCTGGCTTCCCCTTGCGCAGCCAGCGGGACCTCTTCAACACTTCCTCCGCTGGCGTCCCCTTGCGCTGCCAGCGGGCTTCCAGCCTCCTCCTCATCCGGCTGGTAGTGCTCGACGATGGACATGATGTCCTCGTCAACCCCCATCACCAGCAGGCGCTCATAAGTGTCTTCTGGTAAGATCTCGCCTGGTGGTGGTGGAGCTGGTGGGCTGGTACTTGGGATATCGTGTGCCTTTCTTTTACCCTTGCCCGCCAGCTTCAGTTGCTCGGCCAGCTCCGCCTGGCGCCTGGCCTCGGTATCAGCTTGAATCTTGGCAAAGCGCTCATCATAAGCTGCCAGTTCAACCTCCAGCTTCCACTGGTCCGCCAGAGCCTTCAGCCGGGCCTCTGCTTGCTTCTTCCTCACAATGGAGGCACTCTTCTCCTCCCTTGCTTTCTTTGCCATCCTCTGAGCCTGGGTGATGACCCTCTTCCGCTTACGGGTCATCTTCTCCAGTTCCTCCTCCTGGGTCAGTCCCAGTATTGACTTCTTAACTGGGACTGAGATCTCTCAGATTCAGGATCGTATGCCACGGCCTGAGGTGGCTACTGATGCTGATGCAGCTTCAGCTTCTTCCTGGAAGGTTTAGTGGGGGCCGGTACAATTTGTACGTCCCGAGGGTGAACACCAGTAGCCTCGGCCACCGCACCCTCCATCGTGGCAAAAAGGGCCTCTGTCTCCAGCTGGCGCTTCAGCTGAGCCCTTGCCTCTTCTGGCAATGGGAGCGCCATAGCTGGCACTTGCTCCCCTTTGTCTTCGGAGTCCTCCTCCGAGACAGCTTCAGCAGGATCGACTGCTGACTTCCCCCTTAGCCTGCGGGGCTTCTTATAGTCTGGGCGAGGCAGCTTCTCCTTCTCCTTGGTAGCTGGAATGAAATCGGAGCTGACCAGTTGCTCGCCCTGATCCACGCCATCGCCCATCTCCATCTCCAGGATACGGCTGACCCGGAGTCCGAAGGAGACGGCGTGAGCAAACCTCCCTTCAGTAGGAACCGTGAGGTTCCTGTCAACGTTCTCCAGGAGCCTCCCAAAGAGGAACTCCGCCCAGTTGCCCTGGATCCCATCCACGAGGGCGCTCATAACGGAGAACTTCCGAATGCTCAGCTCGGCATATGAGCCGACCTCGCATTGCAGCATGCGGACGACTATGTCGCACACCATCTAACAAAACTCTTCCATTTCGGACTTCTTCATGCCTGTCCGAAATGTTGTCACCTCCGCCTTCTTCCATTGCTCCCACCGCCTCCGGAACTCCGCGGTGTTGTTCTGGAGATATGTGGCTACCTCCTCGCCCTCGTTCCTCAGACCAAAGAGGTCGGCAAGGTATTCGGCGGTGACATTGATCAGATGCCCAAAAACTGAAGTCGTAAAGGACTTCCTGTCATCAGCTATGACAGCCCGAGCATAAAACTCGGCTACCATATGGGGATAGAAGGTCTCCGGTTGCGCCGTGAGGTATTGGCGGAGATCCTCAGGATCGACCATCTCCATCAGCTCCTCCCCATAATACTTCAGGGCCAGCTTATCATTTAAGATCTTCTCCTTCTGCACTTGGCCTGCCCTGACCTGAGCATTGGACAACTGGTGGCGGGTCGCCGGCTTGTTCAATTGGACTAAACGGGCGAAAGGGAGAGAATAATCTACGTCTTCAATCTTTACTATGCCAGTATAGGTCGACATATGTGGTTCGGCAACTGGTAGGCGAGGCGAACCAGAAGATGAAGATGATGTAGATGTAGGATTATCAGAACGGGGATTGGGGTTGGATGAAGACGCCATAATCTTAGAGAGAATGACAAGGGATTTGAGCAGATAAGGGTTCGGAATTAGGGAAACATAAAGTTTTAACCGATGAGGGAGATCGGTTTTTATACTTGGAGCCATGCAAGATTAGACGACCAAGATCAACTCGTGGAAAGCGAGGATCGACGGTCATCAGCAGGGCCCGATTCCCTGTAGCGACGTGGGCGGTCGCGCTGACGTGGGCTATGCCGTGTAGCTGACGTGGCGCTCGGTGATTGGTAAAGACCAAACGTTTGACGGTTTTGACTGCCCTGCCACTGTGCGCATTAAATGCGGCAATAAATGCGCCATCATAAGTCGGAGAGGCGCATACGCCATCCGATTTTGAACTTTCCCACCCATTGCTTGGACAGCTGGCACAACTCTTGGGCTCCAAGAGTTCGTCAGTTGAGAGCTGGGACTCAACTAATTATCAGCAGGATGTGCCAGTCGCAACCTTCCCCCTAGCTGGTTGACCTCTTCACCAGCTGACAACTGATGCTCACGACTGAACTTCATGAACTGAATATTGAGAGCTTGGACTCAAATTCCACCAGCCGTAGACCATTCACCAGTTGTCTTCTGACATCTTGAAAGAGAGAAAAATTGAGAGCTGAGACTCAATTTTATTCCGCATATCCTTCTTCAAGAAATCCACTCCTCATCATCACTTAAAATTGGGAGCTGGGACCCAATTTCGCTTCAACTGACGATGAATGAATACTGGCAAGTTGAAATGAGAGCTGGGACTCATTTCCTTAGACGTTTGAGGAATAGGTTCCGCCAGTAGGTACCACTAGTCAGTTGGGATACATCACATAACCCAATCTGAATGACTAAGAGCTTGGACTCAGTCGTAATCAGCATCCTTCAGAAAATCAAGAACAGAATGAGAGCTGGGACTCATTCTTCCTCATCATGGGGACTTGCATCAATCTCCAAGAGACCAAGTTTGATGCACAACTCCTTAAAACGAGCTTCTGGCAGAGGTTTGGTGAAAATGTCTGCCAGCTGATCTTCAGTTCGGATGTAGTCGACGCTAACATCCTTCTTCTCGACATGATCACGTATGAAGTGATGTCGAATGTCTATGTGCTTGGTCCTGGAATGATGGACCGGATTCTTTGATATACACATAGCACTATTGTTGTCGCAATAGATAGGAACACAGCCAGTGTCCACTTCATAGTCTCCCAGTTGTTGCTTGATCCAGATAATTTGAGCACAGCAACTGGCGGCGGCAACATACTCGGCCTCAGTGGTAGAAGTAGCAACTGAGTGCTGCTTCTTGCTAAACCAGCTGATTAGCTTGTGTCCAAGAAACTGACACGTACCACTGGTACTCTTCCGATCAATACGGCATCCAGCAAAATCCGAATCGGAATATCCAATAAGCGTAAGCTCATCATTCCTAGGATACCATATTCCAAGAGATTCAGTCCCTTTCAGATATTTCACAATTCTCTTGGCAGCTTCCATGTGTGACTTCTTCGGATTAGCTTGAAATCTGGCACACACTCCGACTGAATACGAAATATCCGGTCTGCTGGCTGTGAGATAGAGAAGCGATCCAATAATACCTCTGTAAACAGTTGGATCAACTGATTCTCCTTGCTCGTCGAGAAATATCTGACAGCTGGTGCTCATAGGAATTCTAAGGGACTTAGTCTTCTCTGGGCAATATTTCTGAATAAGATCCTTCGTATACTTCCTCTGGCTGATAAAAATACCATCAGCTGTCTGCTAAACCTGAAGTCCTAAGAAGTATGTCAGTTTGCCCATCATACTCATCTGGAATGAGTTCTGCATCAGTTGAGAAAACTTCTCACAAAGAGATATATTCTTCGACCCGAAGATAATGTCATCGACATATATCTGCACCATCAGCATGTTATCACCATCCTTGAGAAGGAAAAGGGTTCTATCAATCTTCCATTTTCTGAATCCATTGCTGGTGAGAAATTGTGATAAGGTCTCATACCAAGCTCTGGGCGCCTGTTTCAATCCATACAGGGCCTTCCTCAGCTTGTATACCTTGGTGCCTACTTCAAAGCCTGGAGGTTGCTCAACATAAACCTCCTCCTTTAGCTCGCCATTTAGAAAGGCGCTCTTCACGTCCATCTGAAAGACCGTGAAGCCATGATACGCTGCGTAAGCAAGGAATAGCCGTATCGCCTCCATTCTTGCAACTGGTGCGAATGTCTCATCAAAATCGATGCCTTCACACTGCCTATAGCCCTTGGCGACTAAACGAGCTTTGTTTCTGACCACAATGCCATCTTCATCTCGCTTGTTCTTGAAAACCCACTTGGTGCCGATCACTGACTGGTGTGATGGCCTCTCTACCAAGTTCCAAATGTTGTTGCGAGAGAATTATGCAAGTTCTTCATGCATGGCATTGATCCAGTCGGCAGATTCGAGCGCATCTTTGATGGAAAGGGGTTCCATCTGAGAAATAAAACAGGATAGGAGCGCTCTGCCGTGCCTGGTCTGAATTGAACCTTCCGGATCACCGAGAATAGCATCAGAAGGGTGATCCCTCAGCCATTTGGGAGGACCAGTTTCAACTGGTGCCGGCTGGGAAACAGGTTATGTTCTGATGACTGGTGCTTCCAAATTTTCACCAGTCGAAGCTGCAACTGGATTTGGTGGATGACCCTCACCAGTTGGAACAACTTCAGCAGCTTCATCATTCGACTGGACTCCAGAGCCTTCTTCAGCATCAGCTGGTTCATCTCCTCCAGCTGGCTCCACATTCTCTTCTGGCTCGAAGATTCCAGTAGGAATTCCCCCTAGATTGTTGCATGGTTCACTCAAGGAGATTGAGTGAAAGGTCTCAGCAAGGTCATTTGCATCACCGACCCTCTCAGGTTGCTGATGGGCACCTGAGGTAACTGGTTGTGAAGATGATCCAGTCATAGGTCTAGTCGAACCAGTTGGTTGAGCATTGGAAGAATTCCTGCCCAACTGGTCATTGACATCCTCGACCTCAGGAACATCTTCAGCCAGGTGGCGTAAGGTCCTGCGCACTAGAGTAGCTTCATAAAAAACAACATTGCATGTTATTTCCACAAGCTGGGTAGTCTTATTAAATACTCTATAGCCCTTGTGTGAGGGATGTCCATATCCAACAAGGACACCCTCATCAGCCTTAGGCGAGAAAGCATTTAACTTCGACTTTCCATTATTATGGATATAACATGGAGAACCAAAAGCACGAAGATGAGCTAGAGTAGGCTTACGACCACAGTACACTTCGTAGGGAGTTTTCTGGAGTCTGTCGTTGATCCCGCTCCTGTTCTGAGTATAACAGGCAGTCACCAACGCCTCTCCCCAGAAACTCTGACCCAAACCAGACTCAGCCAGCATGGATCGGACTGCTTCCTTCAGCGTCCTGTTCCTACGTTCTGCCAGTCCATTCTGCTGCGGCTGCCTTGGAGTAGATCTCTCTTGCTTGATCCCGGCCTCCGCGCAAAAATCCATCAGCGGACCATTACAGAATTCAGTCCCATTGTCCGAACGAATTCGCTTTACCACAGCCTCTCTTTGTTTCTGAGCTTGGATGATCAATTCAGGAAGAACCATCTTCACTTCATCCTTAGATCTGAGAAGCTTTACCCAGGTATAGCGCGAGTAGTCATCAACTACCACCAGCGAATAACGTCTTCCTCCAATGGTTTGCGGTGTTACTGGTCCAAAAAGGTCCAAATGTAACAACTCAAGTACCAGACTGGTACTGGGGCAGACTGGCGACTGGCTCTTGAAGGACTTCTTAGTCTGCTTGCCTAGCTGGCATGCCTTGCAAATTCCTTCCTGTAGGGTTTGAGTCTACGATTAACAACACGAGTTGTTATTCAATTCGCAGGATCGTTCTTAGGGTATCAAAAATAAATACAATTAAATAAACCATGCGAAGCCTAGGCATGCTCCTACAAAATTAATTGTACAAGGATGGATTAGGGTTTGTACCTCTTTCACTGTTTGATCTACAGGACAGATCGGAGTATGATAACGGTGAAGAACGCTCAGATCTAAAGCGGAATATGAACAAAAACGATGGCTTTCTTCCTCTTGAAGAAATCGATGGCCACTCTTTCTGTTCCTACAGATCTGATCTTCTGATCTGTATCTCTTGCTCCTTGGAAATCTGGTGAGGATTATTCTACCAAGTTGATTCAGCCGGAGGATTTGATCAGAGAAAATCCTCCTTCCTGAATGCCCTAGCCGTCGCCCCCTCTCTCTCTGTATACTGAGAAATATGTTTTTTTTTTCTCTATATAATTCTGATCTAGGGTTTGGCTATTTATAGTGTTAGGGTTTAATGAAAACCTTAACCCTAATGGGCTTGAGCAGTGTGTGGGCCAGACCAGGGATCAGATGAAAATAATAAAGTGGGCCCTCTTTTATTAATTAATTCTCACATGTCCAACCCAGAACATTAATTAATTAATAAAGTATTGTTTTAACCTTCACCACGGTAACAATACTGACTCG
>JAPKLW010004192.1:577-24428 GCA_026898455.1 Plectranthus barbatus
CTCATTTGGCGTCTTTGGTGACTTCCATTCTATTACCGTCTGAATCTTTGCTGGATCTACTTTTATGCCATCAGCTGACACGATGTGACCTAGAAATGTCACTTCTCTTAGCCAAAATTCACACTTACTGAATTTGGCATAGAGCTTCTCATTTCTGAGCGTCTGTAATACCGTCCTCAAATGCTGTTTGTGTTCTTCCTCATTCTTTGAATAGATAAGGATATCATCGATAAATACCAAGACAAAATTATCGAGATATGGATGAAACACTCTGTTCATCAAATCCATGAACACTGCTGGAGCATTCGTGAGTCCGAACGGCATCACTACAAATTCATAATGGCCATATCTGGTTCTGAAGGCCGTTTTCGGAATGTCTTCCTTCCGAATCTTCAATTGATGGTACCCTGATCGAAGATCAATTTTGGAGAATAGACTTGCTCCCTTGAGCTGGTCAAACAGATCATCGATCCTTGGTAAAGGATAACGGTTCTTCAACGTCAACTTGTTCAACTCTCGATAGTCGATGCACATTCTCATCGAACCATCCTTCTTCTTGACAAATAAGATCGGTGCTCCCCAAGGTGAAACACTTGGTCGAATGAATCCCATGTCCAGTAACTCTTGCAATTGCACCTTCAATTCCTGCAATTCCTTCGGTGCCATGCGGTACGGTGCCTTGGAAATCGGAGCCGCTCCTGGTTCTAAGTCTATCGTGAATTCCACTTGCCTGTCTGGCGGCAAACCTGGTAATTTCTCTGGGAACACGTCTTCAAACTCTCTTACTATTGGTACATCTTGGACTGACAATTCTGGCTTTTCTTCTCCTTCTAAATATACCAAGAATGCCTGATTCTCGGCCTTGTGCAATAGCTTTGAAGCTTGTAGCGCTGAGATAACTGGCACTCGTTGCCTTCTTCTAAACCCATAGACAAACGATTCTTCGTTTCCTTGTTGTGGGATAATAACTTTTCTTTCACGACATAAGATCGTTGCTTTGTTTTCTGACAACCAATCCATTCCTAAAATCACATCTACGTCATACATATTCATCACGTTCAACTCGGCCACTAGAATCTCTTGTTTATATAATTTGATTCTCAAATCACGGCATACTAAGGTAGTAGTAGTTATTTCTCCTGAAGGCATTGCTACGTTCAGTTCATGACTACCTTTCTCTACCTTAAGCTCTAATGCCTCAACACATGCAAATGAAATGAATGTATGGGATGCTCCAGTGTCAAATAATATCATAACAGGTATATCATTGATAGTTCCCATACCTGCGAGGTTACTTTCATCTTTGTTCCCTTCCAGGGCATATGCTCTAGCCCTCCTCTGTGGTTGATTCCCTTCGGGCTGATTCTCATTCGGGCGTCTTGGTGGTGACTGACGATCCTGCCTGCCCCCTCCACGATTCCATGTGTTTCCTCTCCAGGGCTGGCGGTTACCTCTGATCGCCTTCAACTGTTGGTTGCCCGGCTTCTGAAAATTCTGGCGGTTTCCTCCTCCTGATTGAGGTGAAGGACATTGTCTGGAGAAATGTCCTGTGCCTCCACAATTGAAGCATTTGTTTACTCCCCTCATACACTCCCCCGAGTGTTTTCCTCCACATTTATTACAGTTCTGCAGGCCCATATTTCTCTGCTCGTTCCTGGGAGCCGCTTGCGCATCATTCCTCTGATACGATTGATTGTAATTACGCCTCTGGAAGTTCTGATAGTTCCCTTGATCCGGGCGCTTCTGGCTACCCTGTCCATGATAAGTCTGCTTCGGAGTCTCCTCCCACTTTCTCTTCTGTGTGGGGGCTGAAGTTTGGGGTTCCGGAGCTCCCCAGACCGGCAACTTCTTCTTGTTCTTAGAAGCTTCAATATCCAGCGCCATCCTCAAGAGTTCCTGATAGGTCAACCCAGTGATGGTAGACAACTGCGTGCGGATGTCTTCACGCAACCCTTCTCTAAACTTGTCTGACATCTTCTCAGGTGTGTCCGCCTGATGCGGCGCTAGCTGCAATAACTCACCAAATTTAGTGTCGTACTCTTCCACTGACATCTTGCCTTGTTCCAGCAAGAAGAACTCTACCTCTCTATCCCTTCGATACTGTTTTGGGATAAACTTCTCGTACAGAGCCTCCTTGAAGTTCTCCCAATCCATCTGTTGTCGTTCAGCCGGTGCTAGAGATTTCATATACGTCTCCCACCATCGATCTGCCTTTCCTTTGAGCTGATAAGTCATACAGTTGACTTTTTCTAGTTCTGTGCACTGCATGTGCCGAAATATCTTCTCTAGCTCTCTTACCCAATCTTCTGCAATGGTAGGACCTCCTGTCCCGTCGAAAGTGGGTGGCTGTTGCTTGCGAAAGGTTTCTACAAGTTTAAAGGCTGAAATAGCAGGTGTCCTCTCAAGTGGGGGTTGGTGAGGTGCGCCCTGCACAGTTACACTGTCTTCGTCAGACAGTATTTCATATTCCTCAACGTCATGAAGGATAGGAACCTCCTCTAAGATTGGGGCCTCAATATTATTCTGCAGGTTTGCTCTCCCTCGTCCTCTGCCCCGACCTCGGCCTCTGCCCCGGCCGCGGCCTCGTCCACGTCCTCGACCTATGTTTTCCATAATTCCTAGTTTTCTACAATGTCATAACCAATTAGTAATGACATAAATAACCTTGATTGAATTAAAGCATCAATCTTAACAACCGACATCATCACAATAACCACATATTGTTCCAATATCATCCAATTACGACAATACTCCATCAAGGTAGAAACGAGGTTTTCCTCTGAAAAGAAAGGTGATTCCTGAACTGTCGGACTAGTCTCTGGTAAAGGTCCATCTGTCAGGCTCACCGTGTACATTCTGTACACTTGGTTAACTTGTAGTTTCCACAAGTCAACTCATTCTCACTACTCAACCATACTAAACTAGACAGTGAAATTTTCAATTTCACGATAATCAAGACCAAGGTTCTAAGGTTTAGTCAACTACGGGTGTCGTTTCACTCCACCCGGAACAATTTAAATTCTAAACAATAACCAAACTCCACGTCATTCTAAGTTCGTCAAGTTAATGCTTTTTCAAAGCCCAACAGTTAGTCGGTCAGTCCTAATCCATCCTAATATAACCTCCAAGTCAATTCAAAATTTCAATAATTTCATACAGCTCAACTCACATGTTAACACATCTTTTAAAACCATAACATAATTATTTACACTGCTTGCAACATATTTCAACTCATCATTCATTTTGAAATCATAATTCACAAGGACACCTCATCAGTGCCAAAATCAAATAGTTTCGTCAAAAACTAAATTTTCATAATCAATCAATTTCGCAAGGTATGACGTCAATCAATTCCTTTTATTTAAAGCTCATAGCGAAAGCTAGTACGTCCATACTAGACACAAAATCAACACATGTTCTCAGAAAGACATCTTCAAACCACTTTTCGAAATAACTCACAGACACAATCAATTGTGCTTTCATTTCAAAATTTCCTTCAACTACAAAAACATTTTAAGTGACCCAGTCACTAAGCAATTTTTTTTTATTTTTTATTTTTTTTTTTTTTTTTTTTTTTTGGCAAGCAGGTAATTCAAAACTTAAATCATACCTCAGGTCGCGCAGGATGGAGTGGGGTGTAAAACACGAGCAATCCTTTCAATCAACTCCCAGAATATGAAACATTTTAAAACTTGAAGTTTTCAGGACAGTTTCAAAACAGTTTCAAATGGTTTCAAAACGATTTTCAAAAAGGTTTTTTTTTTTTTTTTTTACAAACCACGCTCTGATACCACTTCTTTAACGCCCCCAACTGACCTTCCCAACTTTGGGCCGCGCTACAGTCGTGGTTGATGATTTTCAAGTATTTTCATAAATTAAAACAGCGGAAGATTTATCATAATTCAAAAGAGTAATAAGAAATAACGTTTAAACACATTTAAAGGGTAATAATGTAAGGAGTTTAACATTTGTTCACAAAAGCATTTAAAATACGGGAAGGATAAAGTTCAGAGAGCGGTGCAGCAGTGTGTGCAGCGTAGTGAAGATATGCATATGAAGATGCATATCTCAGGATCTTTCAAAATCTGTAAAATCCTTGTTGCGTCTGTTTACACCCCGCACTTCCATCCTGGCTGCTTAACCTGCGTATTTTAGAAATAATACGAGGGGCTGAGTACAATTGTACCCCGTGGAAACATGCCCGAAAAATACATTTTAAGTAAGAATGCTATGCAACTCACACAGATAAACACGGGGTTTTGTTGAAAGAAACCGTGTTATCTAAAACATTTTATTTCGCACGTGCTATTCGACATGTTATTATATTTGTTTACCGTTGTGTAACTGGAAGTTGGCCTACTTCCAAGTTACGATGAACAGCTGGGAATGGATAAACCACTCAACCCACTGTCATCAATTAGTGCACTAGTCTCAGTATAATACCTTGAGACCCGATCGATTTCAGATAATAAGGCTTCAACCCTTTTTTTATATATAGGGCTTCTACCCATTTCTTTTAAGTAGGGCTTCTACCCTTTTCTTTTCATTAGGGCTTCAACCCTTTTCTTTTAATGAGATCAGCGCAGTAATTTCCTGGTACATTCTCATTAAATCATCTCTCTGAAAGCGTCAACTGACAGAGGTACAAATATAATAGCACAAAAACATTTTAGCATAGCAATCAGTTAAAACAAGATCATTTTCACACATTTTGTAAACTGAGCATGAAGCTCGGAAAATCATTTACTTTTTACTGAAAATAGTTCCCACCTGTGTTATGCTTACGGTATAAAAGACGGTCTTGTTATTCGTGCAGATTGAGCTGTGTTCCCTTTAACTTTAAATCCCCTTCAAAATAATCACAATATATACAACTAATTAGGATGGATAGTCTAAGTATTCCTATCAGCCTTAACTGATAATACTAGACGAAATTAGGACCTAGGACCGACATTTAACCGACAACTTCCTATCATTCAACTTGAACCCACTTCGCATAATCCAACCTTCGACTAAATAATTTCACAATTTAAATTCCAATCGCCAAATCATGTCTTGGCTTTACTTTAATCGAATTAATCAAATCCCGACTCTCGATTTCAATAACCTACACCTTAAATATGTTTAACATGCTTGGATAAACATATATTAAACTTAAAAATTGAGAGTAACTTAAATCGGATCGAGACAAACACGAAAATATGAGTTATGGTTCGTGAAAATCACATTCAAACAAGATTTAAAATCTGAAAATCGTATTCTCACCAACTCTGGCGGGCTCACTTCTCTCTACGATAACTTTCTCGTTCCTCGTCCTCTCGAAGCCCACGAGTACTCAAATCGAAGCTTGGAGAACGAGCTTTCAGATGGCGCTAGTGGCTCGTCAAATGGTGGCCGGAGTTGGCCGTAATCGCGCCGGGAACCGGGCAGCGTGGAGAGAGAAATGGGTGGGGGTGCTGGAAATGGTTTTGTGAGTGGAGTGACTTCTCTCTTCCGTATCTCCTTCGACACTCAGCCTCACGACTCGTATTTTAGCTTCACGGAAACCTTGAAGTAAGGGTTACGCAATGGTTTTGATCTTGTGGCCGGCGGCGGTCTGTGGCAGCCGGAATACAGCCGGAAACAGGGACGGCGAGAAGGGGGCTGGGCTGGGAAGAATTCACCACAGTCCGGTGACCCTCCTTCTCTCCTCGATATCTCGCTCGATACTCCGCCTCACGAGCTCCACCTTAGCTCAAAACGAAGCTGGGAGCAAGAGCTACACGTTGGTGGTGCCGGTTCGTCGATATCTTGCTGGAGGCGGCCGGAATGTCGCCGGAAAGGTGACGGCTGTGGTGGATTTTTTTTTTCTGAAATTTGCACTCTTGCCTTCTCTTTCTCTCACTCTACTTCTCCTTCTCCTTTTATTTCTCTCTATTTATTTTGTGTGTATATTTGCTCCAATCTCATGCCCTTATATAGGCATAAAAAGACATTTAATTATTATTATTATTATTAATAATAATAATTTCCCCACTAATTCCTCCACATTACTATTATTAATAATAATTTCCCCACTAATTCCTCCACATTACTATTATTAATAATAATTTCCCCACTAATTCCTCCACATTATTATTTTTATTTATTTTTTTATTATTAGTGCATTATACACTATATAGTGGTTCCTCCATAATTAAATAAAATATATTAGTTTTAATAGTGCTAATATAAATATTAGTAGTGCATTATACATACATACTATATATATAAATATATAGAGATTTTTATTTTATTTTAAATAATAACCCTTAATTTAGAAAATAGAGTATCATAAGTGCACTAGAAATTCGTATTATTTAGACAAGATCGAAATTTAAATACGGGGTATTACAGTGGCGGCAGGTGAGCGGCTGTCTCCGACATTCTGCACCCTCGCCGATCACCGCCTGTGGCCCGGGGATGCTCGCCAGTAGGGAAAATCACAGTAGGGATTCAATGGTTCTTGAAACGTGTGGCCTGTTCGCGTGCGGAAGTCCTAGGTTTTCGCCGCTGCTCACTTCCGTCATCCACTTTAAGTTCACCCTTAAAGTGTTTTTTCATTAATTTTTTGTCATATGTGATAATTATTGTTATTTTAAATGTGTGTCATGATTCTTTATTTCATTGTTCGAATTATTGTGTAATGGATTGTTAATTGCTTATTTATTTTTTACATTGGTGAAATCAGTTAATATGTAGCATTGTACGTTGTTGATATTATCATTGTTACTTGTATTCAATATCATTTTATCAAATTTCTCGGTTTAATCTTAATTGATTTTAAATACATCTTTAAGATCATTGTTATCTTTATTAAATATCATTGTACACTGTTGACATTATCATTGTTACTTATATTCAATATAATATTATCAAAATTTGTCGGTTTAATCGTAATTGATTTTTATAACATCTCTAAGATCATTGATCTCTCTCTCTCTCTCTCCAAATCGTAGAATTCATTTACTTGCAACCAAGAAAAACAAACAACAATGATAAGAAGATTGTAAAAAAATTTCAGTAGATATAGTCACCGGAGCAAAAAAACTTATGGGTTTCCTCAAATCGAATTCGTTCGTCAGAACCTTTTTCTCTATCTTTGTCGTCAAATCTAGAATTTTGGTAGGTGGAAGGATATTAATGATATTCAATTAATTAATTAAATAGATAATAATGGGAAAAGATCATTGACTATATTTTTTGTAACTGAACCCGTAATATTAGCATGCAGTTTTTAAATGATTTAATTTTTTTTGTTTGAGACTAATTTACCCTTTTGATGATATATTAACCCAGCGATAATGATAAACACCCTCATTAAATCTTGGACGTTAATCTTAGAAATGAATGGCTAAATTTTGGTCTCTGTTCATTCATGGACACATTTTCAGCCATGAATGCACCCTCAAATCAATTCAATTCTGCATGAATGAACTATGAATTTCATTATAGTGTGTGTGATGCATCATTACAACGAGTAATGTATTTAATAATTACAATGGATAATTTATTCTAATAATTCCTTACAATGATGTATTATAATCACATACATTATAAAAATTGTTCATTGTATAAGTGATATGCAAGAAGTATAAATATTTATGTAAAAACTAGTTTAATTTAGATAGGTTATGTATTCTAGATATGCATAATTAGATATATAGTATTTTAATTTTATAACTATTTGTTTTATGCGTAAAATTTAATGTGTTGTAAAGAAACTATATTAAATTATATATTTATGTAATTAAACTACATATCTAAATTAAACTTGATGTTATCACTATATATCTCATAATGATATATTAAATAATGATAATATCTTGGAGTATATCTAAATTTCTAATATTATGTCGTCGTTAGTATTTTTCTGTTTTTCTTTTAATTTCATAATTACTGGCGGGAATAATTTCGTCATTTCTATTGCTAAAAATTCATTTGACTATTTTATTGTTAGTTGCTTTTAGTTGTTAGCAAGTTAAAATTAATATTTTTTTTTCCGATAAAACAGTGTAATATATTCTATTTGATAATTTCTGACAAAAATTAAATACAAACCCTTCCAAAAAGATTTTTTTTAAAAGAAATCCGAAAATAAATCAAATCAATCCATAGATTGATCCAATTTTATACCTTCATGCATGAAAAGATATTTTTATATATGTATTGAATCCCATAACTCAAAACCCTATGTTTGGGACTCGTTCGAATTTTTTATTTTCCTTAATCCCGCCAGACGTTCTCTCTGTGTTCCATCATCACTCTGATTCTCTTCAAATTCAAAATCTTTAAAACCTCAATTCAGATTACGCTTTATCATCTCTCATCTGCTACTGCTACTGCTACTGCTACAAATTCATGGAGCGTAACTTCACTGTGAACGGCAATTACCAGCAATTCGAGGCTGCCGCCGCAAACGGAGGCCACCACCACCACCACCCGCCCAATCCCACGTTTTGGGAGGTCGAACCCGATCAAAACCACCAGCAGCACCAACCAAATAATGATTTCTTGGTTCCAAGAAACCAAATCAATGCCAATCATCTTCCGGTGATGAACGGTAACAATCTTCACGCCACTTCGAATTATATCGATAATCTTCTGTCATCGGAATTCTCTAGGCTAAGCATGGTACCAGTCCCAGTTATCCAGCCTACCGACTTGGTGACTTCTTTTGACGGCGGAAGCAGCTCTTTGTTCAACGCCGCCGCTAATGGCGTCTTTTTCTCTCATCCGTCGCAGATGAGAGACCTACGACAGATGAGGGTTGAATCGGCTGCGAGAGGATTATGTATGCACCCTCAAATCAATTCTGCTTTTGGTGAATCCCTCATGAATTCAAACTTGAACGGAATTTGGGGCGATCTGTATAACAACTCCAGGGAGAACTTGAATCTTTACAATCAGCCTGCTGAGTCTTCAAGAAACGGCTTCGGTTATAACAGCTCACACAGATCATTGGCGGCGGATGGGATTGAGAGAAGGCGCGACGGCGGGCGGTTGAACCTAACGTCGTTGCAAGATTTGAGGGGCAGGATATTCTTGGTGGCCAAGGATCAACGGGGTTGCAGATTCTTGCAAGAGAAGTTGGAGAAGGGGAATCCACAAGAAATCAACATGATTATAATGGAGATCAAAGATCATGTTTGCGAGTTGATGGTGGATCAGTTCGGGAATTATCTGTTTCCCAAGTATCTCACGGCATGCACCAATCAAAACCAGCAACTGATTTCTGAGTTGCTTTTGTTGGTGACCCGAGACCAAGAAACATTCAAGAACATCTGCGTTGACTCCCACGGGTATTAATTACATATATATTGCATTATAGTATTAATATTGAATGTATAATGATTTTATTAAGTATGAATATGAATCAATCAATGCTGGTGTTTGCAGGAGTAGATCTGTGCAGAGACTGCTTGAGTATCTGACAACACATGAGCAAAGGTCTCATGTTGTATCAGCTCTCAAGTATATAACTGTTCCTCTGATTACAAGCATTAATGGCCATCATGTCATTCAGTATTGCTTGAAGAACTTTTCTCCACAAGATAACGAGGTATGTATACATATATTGTCACACTTATTTCTGAAATATATATATCATGAAGTTTGTTGATGGTGATGCAATGAATGAACAGAAAATCTTGAGCGAGGTAGCAGACAACTGCATGGAGATTGCTCTCGACAAAAGCGGATGCAGTGTGCTCCAGCAATGCGTGGAGCCAGCAGTGGGCCAGCTGAGAGAGCGCCTCATTTACGAGATCACCTCGAGCGCGCTTCTCCTGTCTGAGCACCCTTTCGGCAACTACGTGGTGCAGTACATTCAGGGACTGAAAATACCACTTGCCACCGCACAAATAATGGCTCAGTTGTCTGGAAACTTCGCCACTCTGTCCATGAACAAGTTTGGGAGCAATGTGGTGGAGAAGTTTCTGAAGCACGAACCAAATGATGAGCAAGTAGTCCCCATCGTTCAGGAACTCATTTGCAGCCCTCTCTTCCTGAGGGTTCTTCAGGATCCATATGGAAACTACGTCGCCCAATCTGCTTTCAAAGCATCAAAGGTAATACAATACAATGCAATACATACACCAATGCAACTCAACTTTATTTTCTTGAATAATTAGTTATGTTATGTATGGTGGTGCAAGTGCAGGGTTCGTTGCGCATGACTTTGAAGGAACTCATTCAGGCAAACTACACCAGCCTGCACAGCCACCCTCATGGGAAGCGGGTGTATGCATGCATCCGTGCATGAGAAATCGATCCCACTCCTCCTTAGTTTTATTGTCTGCTTACTTGTGCTGTATCTATCACTTTGTTGGATTTTGGTGTAGTTCCATTTCAGTTTTCGATCATGTAGTTGATGTTCTTGGTAGGCCAACTTTTTACCTGAGTATCATCAATTTAGGATTGTAAAGATAGTTTAGTTGCCGATGAACTTTTATTCAGAATTTTGAGAATTCATCATCCAGATAATTAAACCATCTATAGATACTGAATTTGTACTACTCGTTCTCTCTTCCAGTCACATTAATGTCTTACTATTTGCTTGTAACCAAGAAATTATAAATTTAAACTTTTTCCAAAATATTTGGATATATAAATTTAAATTAATATAATACTATTCTAAAAAAAATGTCTTTTAAACAAATGCTAATGGTCCGAAGCTCGCCATAGAAATTGATGTTTTTCTAAACTAAATCTATATATATATTAAAACAATACCGGAGACAATAAATGGAAATATTCAGTTACATTAATTGTTCAATTAATTTAACACTTTAGTTCATTAATTATTATGTAAAACATTCTATATTTATTTCACAATGTATTTTCATCATTTTTTCAAGAAAAACTTTTGGAAAATATATATAAGTCAATAAGATTGATTTTACCATATTTTTTAATCTATATATTATAAAAACATATATATAAATGAAACTACTGCAAAAATATTAATCAAAACAAAACATACGAATAATGCTTAAAATAATTAAGTTAATATTAAACAAAATAATATTATCGTATTGAGTGGTAAAAATCAAATTTGGCAGCTTAAAATTAAAATTAAATTAAATTCATTTTAGTAAATTAATGTACACATTAATCAATTATTTTTTATTTGACCCCAACTTAAGCATATTAGTAAATAAATTCAAATAATATTTCAATTCTATTCAGATAAATAAATAGATATGCATATGAAATATTTATAGATTCAAAATTTAAAAATATTTAATTATATAGTGTTTTACTATATCTTGAAATAAAGGCATTTAAATGTACTATAATAGATATAACGTTAATAAGGAAAGGGAATCAATTATATATAATTCCTTAAATAAATTAATTGATTTCAATCAATAATATTTCTTTCTATATAATACATTTGAATAATCAATGAATTATTTCCATACCATATAACAAATTTATTTCCAACAAAATCGTTTCATTTTCTTCAATAAGATATTTGACTTTGTTATTTTAGATTTTAAAATCAAGTTATGATATTCTTAGAAATAATTGATTGTTAAATTTGAATTTACCATAAGTGTGGATTTTGCAAGCTATGATTTATAAATCTAATCATAAATATATATTATTTCCTTAACAAAATATCTTTAACTAAAATATAAAATATGACAAGCTTATTTCCTTTATTATATTTATGTTTTGCAAATATTTTAGGAATAATTAATTACATCATAAAATCTATGCATAAATGAAGTATATTATTTAATTTCATCCCTTAAAATATGGTGAACATTCCATTTAAACTTATATTCCACTCTATAAATACTACTCCAATTTTATTAAAATTACTACAATTGATTTAAGCTTTCAGCTTTTCAAAAGAGTTAAAATTACACGGTAATTCAATCTCTTTAATTTTGTTAAATTGATCCATATTCATTGGTTAAATTTTTTTGTTATTCTTGATATTTTGTTTTGGCTATTACAAAATTATGAGATTGTATAACATTGTTTATCATTGATTTTAAATAGGTTTTGTGTTATTATTGTATATGTCATATATTCGTTTGTTATTTGCAGAAGATTTATGGGAGGAGATTCAATAGCACATATAAATTTGAGTCTAGACCTAAAAGTTGCAAAGATATGGATGATATTAGAAGAATTTTTTTTTCTTCTAGCCACTAATATTGTAACTCAATGGATGTATATGAGTGTGTATTATTGCAAAAAAGTTTGAGTAATGTATTTTAATTAAAAATGTAGTGTTGCAATATACAATAAGAGTTTCAGTTTGTTAAATGAAATTTATATTTTGAACCTAATTAGTTAATTACATCTCTATTTATGAATATATTAAATATTTAATTTCATTGTTCATCTATGTTTTATTATTCAGTTCATTTTATTTTATGTTCATTATTTCAATTCAATTTTCTTACATTTTATGTTAGACTAATTATTTATTCCACTTATAAAATAAAATATATTTATTTATATTTTGTTTAAATAGTAATAATATTTATAATTTGTAAAAACTAAACTTAGTGTTAAAAATAAAAATAGGATTTCTAAACAGCCAAAAACAAAAATACAATATATTATGTGATTAATATACTATATGAGTAAACAAAAGGTATTACAAATATTAAAATTTTATAATAAGATTACGTGTATGACTATGTGTGCAAACATAACATTTTAAATGTTTTTTAGCTTTAATTTTTTTATAAATATAAAATAGTGACTATATAATTTTATCGTTATATATATATTAATAAAACGATAATAAATAAAAAAAATAAGTTTTAAAATTATTAATTTTAAGTAATAATTATTATTTTAAGAAACTTTAAATTTATTTTTAAAATTTAATATTGTGATGCTCATATATTTTTACGTTGTTAAAAATAGATTTTGGCTTCATATTATTATTTACATTGAATATTCATAATTAATGGTGTAAAAATGAATTCCTTAAGATGTGTAAGAATAAAGAAGATAAGTATATTGAAAATACATATACAAATTTTTCTTTATTCTCTCTAATTTATCATTTTACATGAGTTTGTTACTCCCAGTCCTACAAAATTCATAATCTATATATATATTAAAGTAAGGCCGGATGCAAATATATGGAAATATTTAGTTGAATTAATTATTTATTAATTGAACTCTTACTTCATTAATTATGTTTGAAAACATTCTATAATTATATATGGGAAATCATTTTTTTATTTAATAATATCCAATTAAATGTATCAAATCAAAGTAAGAATTAATTAGAAGGTTACTTATTATTTAAGGAAATGATATTTCTGTACAAATAATTTCCTGCATAAATCTTTGCATTTTTTTAATTAAATAATTCCTTTTATTATTTTAAAGTAAATTATATTATAATACATCTTTATAATTATATTTGCCAATAATTTTTAATTTGTTCTTATTATAAGTGTGTGATTTATACTATTCCTAAAACTAAGAGCATTTTTTTCGCCTAAAAATATCTAAAACTAATATCAAAGAAATATAAAAAGTATATTATGGTAACAAATGATATAATGGAAATAAACTAATAAAACTGACAAGAAATCCATAAGAATTAATCATGATAATTTTAAACATATTAAAAATCATGTATAATAAGTGGTATTATGGAAATTACCTAATGAATATGTCAAATAATCGGAACAAATTTAATTATGAGATATACTTTCTTTTGAATTACAAGAAAATCAAAATTGATTTGCTAATATTACATAACAACTGGTATCTAAATCAAACACAATCCTTAAATCATGTCATGATATAATCAAATTTTGGACCTTCTATTATTATATTTGCACTATAAATATGAGTCTTTTTAATAACAATTTCATTAGTTCTCTATTTCATATCAAATTATTTTCTTTGCTTTGTTTGTTTAGTCATCTTTTCTTTTGTAATTATTGTAGCTCATATTATTTAGCTTCAAAGTGAGATTCAAGTTAAGAATCAAGTACTATGTATGGAGGAAGACAGAAACAAAGGAGTGCATATTTTCATCTTATTTTAGATCAACACACTAATTGTAAATTGTATTGCATGTTTTATCTTATTTCATTTCTTTTTAATTATGAAGCATAACTTTATTGTTATATATATATATTATTACTATGTAGCAATTATGTTTATGATTTATATGGCAATCACCAAGAGACAAACTCATAAAATTTATTTATAATTTCAACACATCAATTGCTATTATGTTATGAATATTAATTTAAGGAATCAATAATATAATTTATAAATTAAAGAAAAAATATTTATGAAATTATCAATTCAAGAAAACATCAATGAGGCGAGATAATGATTTTCATTAATTTAGGAAATAATATTTACATAATTATCAACTTATAAATATTAATTATATAATTGAGGAAACAAATCGTTTCAAAGATAAAGGAAACTAATAAAAAATATTAGAGTTGGTCTCCTGAGAGACGGTCTTATCATTATTAATTGTGAGATGAGTCTTAATGCATCATTTTATTTTTAAATATATATGTTTTTTTTTTGTATAAAACTACCTTATTTGCAACAAATAAATACATCATTTGCAATAAATAAATATATCATTTGTAATAAAGAAATATATCATTTTAATAAATTAAATATATCATTAAATTCGTCTCACAATAAAAATGATGAGACCGTCCCATGTGAGAGTTTGCCAAAATATTATTAGAAAGAACCACAAAGTGGTCACTAACATAGTAACAAATCACACATAATTAAATCGCATTCAATATTTAATAAAATCTATTAATAAATCTTAAAAAATAACATACTAAACAAATATTAAATCCGTTACGTGGTCAGCAAAAATAATTAATGAGAAATAACAGCCACCCAAATATAATTGCAATTGACTTTTATTTTATTTTATTCAAATATTCATTTTCTATTTAATGAGAAAATAATATTTAAAGAATACTAAGAAAAATAATAATTTACATCGTATAAGAATTGAAAAGTTTGAAAAAAAAAAGTTTGGACATCATCTAAATTTGTTTACATTTATTTCAATATTAAAAAAATTAGTTTGTAAGTGTAAAATTAATGGAGACAAATTGAAAAAAAAATTATATATGAAAAGGCATGAAAATTGAAATTTAAGTATTGATACAGTAACCAACGAAAAAGTATGAGTTTTCTTAAATAAAAATTCCAAATAGTGAGATTATGGACTCACAATATAGTTTGAAACGAGTTGTAATGTGGTACATGAGCTATTGGTGATCAAACAATATAATATGAATGCCGACATAATTGAGACGTGAACCTCTTAAATGCAATCAATAAAGTGCAACAACAATCACCATATTAGATATCATGATTGAATATAAGAGTTGATGAAAAAGTGATATTGACATATAAATCTCTAGAACATTGGAGAGTAACAAATCAAATTGCATGCCAAGGAGTTCTATATCTAAATTTAATATGTATAATGTATGCATCAATGCGCATGGTTAAATATTTATCCATTTATATGAAAAATAAATTTTATGATTACATAAGTTATAAAAGTTTGTTTTGGTACTAAAAATTGAAGAGAGAGAAAAAAGAAAATTATGATAGTTCAAGAATTTTAGCAATAAATAGAAAGATTTCACACAATAATAAATAAGAAACTCATATGAGGTTTATAAAATAAGATTTAGCAAATTAATTAAAGTAAATAAAATTTGTGTCTATAATATCATATGTATATACAATATAAAAGAGGAGGGATCATATGATAATAAATAAGTATATTAGAAATAAGAATGAATCTCATCCATTAGATCTAATTAAATCAATGGCTAATAACTAATCAAGCAACACTTAAAACGCTATCAAGCAATAAATGATCAAGGAACATCTGAAATAGAATCAAGCAATATTGTAATCAAGCAACAACTAAAACACAATCAAGCAACATTGTAAAGGTAATCAAGCAGCTTTATCATTTTATCACGGGATGATTTTTTATCACCGGATCCAATCCCCAATATAAAATATATATTAATTTATGCATAGAGAAATATATATAATTTGCTTATAAATAAAATATAGAAATAATATTATATCAATACAAATATTTAAAATCTCACATATGGCTACAAATATTTAAAATTCCCACGCATCGCGTGGGGAGCAATACTAGTTTATTATTTAAAGTTAAAACACTAGAAGAAAATATTTGTATTTTCGAGAATTGAACATGGTGAATCTGTGTCACTTGAGCTTCTCTAGCATTGTTAGGGTGGTATCTTTCAGTTCAAATTCTCGTACATCACTGGAGTAACATTCTATATATATATATATATATATATAAATTAAGATATATTTTTTTTCGTGAAATATATTAGTCTAATAGCATTGAATTTTTTTTTTATTAGATTGTTAGGGTTTCAAGATTTAGAATAAGGTTTAGATTTTAAATAATTCAGTTGATTTTTGTGATATTTAAAGTATCCACATTTAACAATAGAAATACAATAGAGTGTTAACAACTGGATCCAACACACAATATTTACTTGATCAATTTATTTCAATACTAAAATATTAATAAAGATATTATTTTTTCCCTATAGCTATATCCCTTAATAAAATCTAATTTAAATAACAATTTAGATTTTATGGCCCATAAACTAATCTATATATATATATTAAAGAAAGAGTCGTCAAAAATAACTACTCCTGCAAAAACTTTTATATCATATTTCATTTTTATTTTATCTTATTATAATATATATATATATATATATATATATATATATATAAGAAATAATAATAAAAATATAATAAAATAATATTAGTCACTTAAATTTTATATTTCATTAATTTATGATATTTACTATTTTTGACAACCAGAGCTTCCTGTAAATCCCAAACCAATTTTGTTGTGTCATGCTCTAGTGCTTCCACAACCAGAGCTTCTTGTAAGGAGAGGAGAATCATTTTCAAGGCCACGTCATCCAGGTGAGCATGGGCTTTGTCTTCTGCAGTCCACTCAGCATACAATTTTTCTATGATCTCCGGGCCATCGGCTCTTCCAAGCTGAGTTTTAACCTTTGTAATCTTGATTGGTCCATTTGCTATGACATCCGCCATTTCTGGATGGATATTCTTTAACATAATCAAGGACCTCATCCTCCAAATGTTGAATTTCTCTGGGAATACTTTTGGAGCTTGGCAATGTGAGTCATCTTTATATACTTGAGCTAGATCACAAGAAACAAACAAGTGCAAGGAAAATAGATCTGGTCCTAAGTGACTCAACACAAACAGTCGGTCTTGTAAGAACCTTGGCGCGTGATACCACTTGTTGGACCCAAAATCAGAGTGTGTAAATGTGCAGTGAAAATAGATTAATTTGCACTTGCCTCTGAAAATTGACTTCGACTCAGTTTCAAGTTACAAAAAAGTCTACTTAGCTCAAGAATTGTTAGTAAGTTTCGAGATTATACACTTCAATACTTAACCAAGTATTGAAGGTTTCAAAGTAAATTTGAAAACTTAAAATGCATAAACTTAAATAAAGCAAATAAATAAGACAGGATATTTATAGTGATTCAGAATCAAAGTCCTACATCCACTCTTCCGAACTTAATCGGGAATCCACTAAGTTAGAGTGTACAAGCTTTCTCACGATCTATGGACAGCCCATCGGAATCCTCTGTCCTTCGGTCTGCTGTCATCACTCGACCTGAAACTCCTTGTAAGCTGATCCATCTTCAGATTGAAGTGAGGACGCACCTCGCAGCCTTCTTCCTGTTCAGTTGGATATTTTCTCGTTCTTCCCTGAACTATGTTTGTTGGTTAGGCCCGTGATAATCAATATCCCATAGTAGGATATTGACTGCTATGAATATAACTTACAAAAATAATATTCACCAATGGAATAGCTTTAGCTTTAAGCTTTAGCCTTGTGCTCTTAGACAGAAGCACGGAAAGAATATTTTGAGTTGGAAACTCAAGTCTTGTGATTAGAACTCACGGAAATTCAGAGAGTATGAGTAGAAAGTTGAGAAGAGTGTCGGCTTAATTTTTCACAAGAATCTTGATGATTGATCTGCAGTGTTTTCAAATTATTTATAGGGAGACTTGAAAGACAATTTGAATTTTGCCCGTTAGACTTTGAGAACCAGCCATTAGAGACAATATCTTCCTCATTTAATCATAGCCGGTCTACCTGCTCTGCTCTGCCTACTTTTCACTTTTTGCAGGGTATTGAATGCTATGAACATAACTTAAAAAGTTATATTCACCAATGAAATATCTTCAGCTTTAAGCTTTAGCCTCGTGCTCTTAGACAGAAGCACGAAAAGAATAACTTGAGTTTGAAACTCAAGTCTCGTGATTAGAACTCACGGAAATTTAGAGAGTATGAGTAGAAAGTTGAGCAGAGAGTCGACTTAGCTTTTCACAAGAATTTTGATGATTGATCTGCAGAGTTGTCGAGCTATTTATAAGAAGCCTTGGAAGAGAATTTGAATTCTTCCTGTTAGACTTTGAGAACCAGCTGTTAAAGACAATGTCTTCCTCATCCAATCATAGCGGTCTACATGCTCTGATATGGCTGCTTTTCACTTTTTGCAGTGTACTTTCTACTTGCTCTTGTATCAGTAAGTTTCAGTCTGAGGAATCCAAGTATAAGACTTCCTCGTCTGACTTTTCGACTTAACATTGAAATGCCTTAAAGCCTGACTTTGAATACTTGTGTTTCACATGTTTTTTAAATATTGATCTCTAAACTGACATTTCAAAGTCAGTAGAGGCTTCCGTCATACTTAGTGAAAACTCAGTTTCCAGAAACTAAGTTTCTGGCCTTACTAAGTTTTAAGCACGAACACTTGTCTTTATTTCAAGTTACTTTTGAATATTCACTTCAAGTTCAAAAACTTGGTTCTTAAACATGTCGAGCTTTGGTCTTCTTGAATCCCATCATCAGAAACTGATTGCTCTACTCGATCTTCAGCATCTAAGTTTCTAGTCTATTACAACACGATGTATCCTATACACGGATTACATTTAATGACTCTAAAAACTTAGTACTAAAGTAAGTTTTGACATACAAATTAGGAGGTAAAGTGAAACTCAGTTCCTAACAAAAAGAATTATTTATAATTATTATAAATTTATACATATAATATTAAATTAATATAATGAATATTTAATAAATATATTTAAAAAGAATCGCTAAAAAATATTAAGATTTATAGATTTGTTAATTATATCTTAATATCATTAAATAAGACATCATTTATTTAACACGCGCGTAGCGAGTGTGTAATCATCACATCACGTCAATTTTATTTTACTTGATATCTTTTTATATTATAACATACACATATTTTCAATAAAAAATTATAACAATTCAACAAAATCATGTGTATATTTTTTTAGTAAAACATTACATTTTCAATATTTTATGTTATTTTTTATTTTAAAACAATACAAGTATAATGCTAAAAAATAATACAATTAAAAATTTTTGATAGGTTAATTTTGTAAAACAAACCCTTATTTTTATAAATATTGTGTTTTTATATACTTGCTTTGGTTTTAATCAAACTAATGTGTGTGTATATATATATATATATAGGGATGCGATCCAGTGAGAACCACTCTTACCATAAGAAATAAGAAATAATCCTCGCCATTGATTTTGATGAATGAACGCTCATGATTTTACTAAAATTTTCGGTCATTTTATCTCAAAAAACCTGCATTATAGGGTATTTTTGTCATTTTATACTTATTTAAGATTCTGTTTGCATATTCAGCCTCGACATACATTATATATCTAACAAATATGCATTATATGCATAAGAAACATGCATTATATACCTAGGAAACATGCATTATATGCCTAACATTCCTTATATATCTAACAGACATTTTCCTGCATTATAATATGGTATTACTCTTATTTGAGAACAATATTACTATAATTATACGGTATTACTTCCTGCATTATATATGGTATTACTTTTATTTTAGAGAAAAATTATATTACTTTCATTATAATGCATATGTTACTACTATATAATGCATAACAAGTGCAAATATAATGATAAATGATGATTTCGCTGAAAAAAATATGTTGCATTTTATCTATCATATTCTGCATTATATAGTATAACTTCATGCATTATATTGTACAACTGCATTCATTATATAAAAATTCGTGTACTGTTACGAGAATTATGCATATAATCACTAATTTTTATTTTTACGATGATGTTTTAATCAGAACTATAGTGTATTACTTTTATTTTAGAGCAAAATTATTTTACTTACATTATCATACATAAGTTATTTGATTTGTGCATAAGATTAATAATTTTCATTAGTTACATAGTTTACTCCCACTAAACATGTGCAATAGAGATTTAGTTTAAAAATAATAAAATCATATTATTTTGGTACATTAAAAAATAATTTAAATTAAAAGAATTATGATATTTATAATTTTAAGAGAGAGAAAAATAGAACTATATGCACTAAATATAAGATATTCATATCAAAATTGATATGGAAAATATCTTATTTAATATAGAAAATAATAAATAAGGAAAATTCTCTAATCTTTTAGATTGAAACATATCAATTATTAATTTTCTCAAAGATTCTTGTCATATATAAATTCTTATTCGTGCATCAAACTATTTATAATCATTGTTATAATAAATATTTGAATACTTATCGTGTGAATCTTATTTTTAAGGTGAATCGATACTCCGTGGACCGCATTATTTTGACATCGACATGCATTATATACCTAGCAAACATTCATTATATACATAACAAACATGCATTATATAATATAATAATATACATTTATATAATATAACAAAATACTACATAATTAAAAACAAGTAATGTATGATCAAAATTTATAACAACTATAATATTTTCTACAGTATGCAAAGATAATGAATTTTAATTTTTTTTGTTGATCTCGCTTAAAAAAACATATTTTATTTTATCTATCATATTCTGCATTATATATATTATAACTTCATGCATTATATTGTGCAACTTCATTCATTATATAAGAATTCGTGTACTGTTACGAGAATTATGCATATAATCACTAATTTTCATTTTTTACGATGATTTTAAAATCGAAACATATGCAATAGAGATTTTGTTTGAAAGATAATTAAATTACCTTTAATTTGATATATGATGATACATGGAAAAAAATCTAAATTAAAGAAGTTATGGTCATTTAAAGATTTAGGATGATTTTAGAGGAGAGAGAAAAATATTACAAAATTACCCTTTAATGCATGTTTTACTACACTATAACGCAAGACGGAAATTATTTAGTCTTGAGCGTTGGATCACCAATTTGGATGACTGAGATTGGTTCTTATATATATATATATATATATATATATATAAAGAGAGAGAGAGAGAGAGAATGGATCATATGCTAAAATGTTATAACATACTAAATAGGAATAAATCCAAGACCATTGATTTTCAAGGATGAATGGTCAAGATTGAATTTTTTAAATTGATAATTATTTATTTTAATATGGGTGGTTATGTAATTTAATGATGCATAACATAATAATTAAACAAGCATAAATCACTAACCAATCAAGCATGTTTATCATTTTAGCACAAACAACATTTTAGCATAGGATCCGCTCCCTATATATATATGTAGAGGAGGGATCATGTAATGTAAAAAAAATTCTCCGCTGTGAGAAAAAAGAATGAATCATGTCCATCAGATCTAAAAAAATCAATGGTTAATATTTAATCAAGCAACAACTAAAATACAATCAAGCAACAATTAAAGCACAATCAAGCAACATTGTAATCACGCAACGACTTGAATATAATCAAGCAATGTCGTGAATGGAATCAAGCATCTTTCTCACTTTCTCACGTTAAGAATTTTCTCACTGGATCTGCTCCCTACTATATATATATATATATATATATATATATATATATATGGGGTGCACTATGGTGAAAACCACCTCTTAGATGTAAAATAAGACTTGATCTTATCCATTGATTAAGAAAATTGACGCTCCAGATGTAGTTTTGAGCTGCAAAAATTCGCTCAATAATAGAAGAAAAAAGTTGCAGAAAAGGGTTTTTTAGTAAATGTGACGCACCTTTTAACTTCCCCATATCTTACCCACGATTTAATTTGTTAAAATTTAGAAACAGCTTAAAATTAAATATGGGATGAGATCCAGAATTAATGGGACGGTTATCTTGAAAATTTTCTGCATAATTTTATCGAATTCGCTGCAGTATTAAGAGATAAAAGTTGCAATATTAAGAGGAAGAAGTTGCATTACGTGATTTTTTAAAAATCAAAATTATATATGCACGATTTACAACCCTAATTTTGTGAAATTTGATTTCTAAAGTACTACATTTTAAAATTAAATTATATTTGCTTCCAAATTTAATGGGATTGATTCTCTGAATTATAGTATTTCAAAATTAATTTCATTTTCTTCAGAATTTTCTAAAAAATTGCAGTATTTGGATTTTCTGCATAATTTAGAGAAAAAATTGCAATAGTTAGAAGATCAAAGTTGCATATGTAGTTATTTTATTTTGTAATTAAAATAATATTTACCTGATTTCCCCTGATTTCGTGGAATTTGATTCCTAAAATAATATATTTCAAAATTTGCTAATATTTACTTTCTAATTTTATGGGATTGGATCACTAAATTTTTGATTTTCAAATTGATTTTTATGTTCTTTGAGATTTCAAATATTAAGCAATTTTAAAAGATCATAAATAATATTCAACTTGTTATCAATAAAATCTTGCATTTTTTATACAATTTAGTTGCAGTAAATGATATTATCATTTGCAGTAATTTCATGTCTAATTCACGAATCCATACAACTACACAAAAAAGTAAATTTAGATATTTTAAAAGCAAATTACTATCATTGCTATTATTATGAAAATCATGTGCAGTATTACAGACGTAATTACTGCATATTTCGTGATAGTAGCAACTTTACTGAAGACAAGAAAAAAACAGAAATACCACGCGATAAATACAAGCAGTACTCATAAAATATTGCAATAAATATGTTCTATTTATGCATGTTTATAGGCGGAATAACTGCATATTTTTAATGAAATTATACACTAAAATTTCGAATTCAACCAAGAAATTAGAAATTCGAATTCAACCAAGAAATCAGAAATCAGAAATTCAAAGACTCAATTCGAACAGTAACTGCAATTAATTGATTTTCCAAATTTCGCAGACAATAATTTGGCCAAATCCAGATTTGTTCCCCAATTTAGAGATCTTCTTCCTAGTCTGTTTTTTGTTCTCACCTTTGGTGGCCTGTGTGGGTTCTCCCGGTTTGGCCATTGGTTGAGTTTTTTATCGCCTGCGTGTATTAACCGTCCTACTATATCTTGTCTTCTGGAGTGAGAACCGATGGTTGCATCATAGTAAAAATTCCTTGCAATCGTTTCACATAATTTCTCTCTCCACCACCGGCGTGAGTCTGCTCCACCAGATTCCTCCCCTCCACCAGCATGAGACGTGAAGAAGGTATGCCTAGAGAAATTGAAATAAATGAATAATATGAAAGATTGCGAAGAGAGATTGAAATAAATAATATGGAAGATATGCATAATCAAGTAGGAGAGAAATTAGGGATTATGATAACTGCAAAAATATAGTTCCCAAAATACCCTGCAAAAATATTATAAAAGAAATATAAAATATATAATTGGATATATAATGAGGGCCCTTCAAATCAGTTAATCAATGGATTAAATTTGGTCTTATCTCTTATG
>JAPKLW010004193.1:0-29705 GCA_026898455.1 Plectranthus barbatus
ACCAGTTCAGTAATCTCCAAGGTTGCAACATCTCTTGCTTCTTCAATCGCTGACACCTTGATGTTGAACTTTTCTGGCAGCGGCCTTAACATTTTGCTAACTTGTCTCTCATTGCTAATGGGTTCACCTAGAGCATTTGTTTCATTCGCCATGGAGGCCATCTTCTCATACTAAGAGGAAATAGTTTCTTCTTCCAACATCCTGAGATTTTCAAATCTTGTGGTGAGTAATCTCATTTTGGTCTTTCTAACACTAGCGGTTCCTTCACATTTTCCTTGCAGTATCAACCATGTATCTCGAGCTTCTGAACAACTGGATATTAACCTGAAACACGCAACATCAACAGAAACTAAAATTGCATTTAACGCCTTAGAGTTAAAGTTAGAGATTTGTCGTTCATCAACACTCCATTGTCCTTCAGGTTTAAGTTTGGTAATGATTTTTGTAGCATCTTCTGGATCTTCAACAGTGATTTTTGGAGGTGTCCAACCATCCAAAACACTAACCCACGCTCGTTCATCAATAGACTTGATGTACATCCTCATTCGAGACTTCCATAGAGAGTAGTTATTCCCATTACTCTCCAAAATGGGTGGACGACAAGCAGGGCATGTGAAATCCATAATAGTAAACTGCACTCAGGAACAAACAACTTAGTCCGTCAAGAAGTAGGCTCTTGATACCAATTGAAAGAATTTAGTGCCCGAGTTTACTATTAACATCGAGGTCTTAAAGAATTCAACACTGCAGAATTCAATATGCATGACTAACAGAGTAATGTTAAACAGAATATTAGACAAAGTTTAACACGAAGTTTAACATGCAGCGGAAATAAATGTAGACACAAAGAATTATTTTTCACGAGTCTAGGGTTTCTAAACTCGCGAGAGCCTCACGGCCAAAAACAGATTTTACTATGATAAAAAAGTTTACACAACAAAATCAAAATAATAAATATCCAAAACCCTTCTCGGTTCACTCCCTCGAAGAACTTTGAATTTACATAGAAGTAGAGACTACAACTATGAAAAGCGTACTTATGAACACACGATTCAACCCTAAAAACTCCTCTACCGTTGGATTCGCTCTCCGGAGGTAGGATCCTTCTTCGGCTTGAATATCTTCGTGAGTTGAAAGCATAAGAACAACGATCAAAAGCTGGAACACCTTGCTTGAATAATATCTTGATGAATACTCTAAGTCGTCCAACTTTCTTCGCACCCCAGCACCCTTTATATAGGTTTAGATGTGTGTAGCCTCGTGCTAGATATGTATCTTTGTATATATATCTCCACTGCAAAGATTAGAGGAAGTTAGGTAAAGATATGTGAAAGATATATATGAAAGATATGAAAAGATTTGAATTTATCTCTAAAGATTAGGAAGTAAATCTATTCAAATATATCCAAAAGTCAAATCTATTCGTTCCTAAATCTTTATAAAACATATATCTATCTTAGAATAAACTGAATATACGAAAATACATAAATACGAATAAATAAGGAATGATAAGATTAAATCAGCAGGGCAGTCTAACACTATGGTGTTAAACATAGCTTCGACTTTAACACCAGCGAAGTTTAAACATTGCATCTTCATGATGAGATACTATTCCAGATTTTAAAAAAAAAGCTAAAATTACAAAAATAACCTTAATTTTGCAAAACTGCAGGATAATCGAGGAAAACTGCACACGGAGTGAAATACATCATGAGCGTTGAAATCACAAAATCAAAGGCTGAGATTTATTCTCATTTCTCATACTAAAAATTATTCTCATATGATCACTACTCTCTCTCTCTCTCTCTGTGTCGCTCTTTCTATCTTTCTTTATATTTATATATATATATATATATATGGTTACCTAGATTTCCTATGCTATATGAGACTAAAATTCAACCTTCCAATTTGAATTTGGATGGATAGGATTAAGTTTAATTTTTAGTGATTAAATATATAATAAGGGTAATGAGGCAATTAATTTATATTATTATTTCTCATTAACCAACACAATATTACGTTATTCCTTGTTTCTCTCTCTCCCATCAATGTTCTCTCTCCTCTACTATTCTTATAAAACTTTATATAATCATAACTTATTCAATTTAAGTTATTTTTTACATACTATATATCAAATTAAAGATAATTTAATTATCTTTCAAACGAAATCTCTATTACATATGTTTATAATAAGATAATCGAAGTAAAACTAAATAATGTAATAGGTAAAGCTAAATAATGCACCATAATATAGATAATAATGTAATGACATTTTATACTTACCTAATTTCGATGTTGTTCATATAAAAATTGGGGAAAATCTTGATTTCACAGTTGTGGTTGCATTTTATACATAAAAAAAGTGTCTGAGTGCTACATTATGTGTCGTCTTTGTATTATATTATCCATGTTTGTTTTTTTCGGTTGCATGATATAGATCAAATTATTGCCTGAATGGTACATTGTGTATCGACTAAGTGATACATTATGTATCACATGTGTATTACATTATTCATATCTATTTTTTTTTTTTGCGGTTGCAGTATATAGGTCAAAGTGTTACCCGAATGGTACAATATATGTAGACAGAGCGGTACATTATGTATCGACTTTAAAGTACATTATTTAACCATATATACATTTTTCATGTAGGTATTTTTTTGTTGCATGATATAGATCAAAGAGTTGTCTGAATGATACATTATATATTGACTGAGTGGTACATTATGTATTGATTGTATATTACATTATTTGATTGTATATTATATTATTCATGTCTGTTTTTTGCGGTTGCATGACGTAGATTAAAGTATTGTCTGAATGGTGCATTGTATATCGACTGATTGGTACATTATGTGTTCACTCTATATTACATTATTAATGTCTGACTTCTTGCTGAAAATAAAAAACAAATAGTTCTCTTTATTCATCAATTGTAATTCTCTATATTAGTATTACAGTATTACATTATTCTTATTATTATGTTACATTATTTAGTTTTAGCTATTACATTATTTGATTTTGCTACAATTACCTTATTCATAACATATGCAATAGGGATTTCGTTTGAAAGGTAATTAAATTATCTTTAATTTGATATATAATAAGTGAAAAAATAATTCAAATTGAAGAAGTTATGATTATTTAAAGTTTTATAACAATGATAGAAGAGAGATAAAAATGATGAGAGAAGGAAAAATAATAAACAAACGTGTGATTGGTTAATAAAAGAGAATAATATAAATTAATTACCTAATCTACCTAATATACCCTTAATTTATATTTAAAAATTAAAAAAAATTAATTCATAACTTAATAATCGTTAGATTGATAAAATAAAGGGTTGAAATTTGGTCTCATATAACATTCGGAGAGTGGATAACATATGATCACATCTCTCTCTCTATATATATATATAAATATATATATATATATATATATATTAAATCGAAAAAATAGTTCTTAATGATTTTTATTATTATTTATTTTATATTTACATTATAATTAAAGAAAAATTAAATTAAAATAAAATAAAACAAAAGACAAAATTATTGTTGATGTGATGGTTTTTAGCGATAAAATAGCAAAAAAATGTAATTTCTGTAATTCTCTCATTTAGTATATGTTGGGTCGTGGAGTTATTGCTAACTGTATTTGCGGAAACGTAAATGGGTGGGCCCAAAATTCAGTTTTGATTTAGTAAAAACTTAAGTTTGTAGTCGAGCTGATTAAGGAATTAGTTCTAATTTATACGTCAACCGCTGATGTTAATTGTTTGGGTTTTAAAAACTCGACAGCATGAGAACATACAATTTAAAGTAGGGGTGAGCAACGGTCGGTTCGGTCTGAAAATCGAACCGAACCGTCCAAACCGCCAAACTGCAAATCCTAAAAAACCAAACCGAATCGCACCGCTAGGAGTATGTAAATCGCACCGAAACCGCACCGAACCGAATGGGCGGTTTCGGTTTGGTTTGGTGGTTTGCACCGAACCGAACCAAACCGCACCGAACCGCACGGTTTCGGTTTAAACCGAACTTTTTTCACATATTTTTCAAAATGCTTGAATTAAAACATACATTTTCATGTTCCAACATTCATTAAAAATCCAAATACACCAAATATAAACCTACAAGTTCAACAAACAAGTCTAACTCATAAATTCAAATAAACAAGTTCATAAATAATAATTCAAATCTAAGTTCAAATCTGTAAATTCATTCATATCCAAACCGCTCGAACCGAACTGAACCGCCCAAACCGAACCGAACCACCATATTTTGGTTAAAACCGAACCGAACCGAATTTTGGCGGTTTTAAAAAATCCAGACCGAACCGAACCGAAATTAATATATAAACCGAACCGAACCGAACAAAAACCACCGGTTTACAGTTTGGTTCGGTTTTTTGTTCGGTTTTGCTCACCCCTAATTTAAAGTTGAAAGAAAGATTTAAAATAGACACAAGTTCATAGTGAATGATATGATCCTGCACTAACCGTAAAGGAAACTACCATGATATCGATGCCCCACACACACACAAGCTAAATTAATAAAATGGAGATTCAACACCTTTGAAGTTGATCCTCAAAGAACTGAGGGCAAGAACGAAACGAATCCCTACGATCAAATAAGTAACTCGCCTCAACAATAATGAATATAGTGAAGAAGATACAAACAAATATAAAAGTATTGTTGATAAGTCAAATTCGAATTTCAAGATAATTCACAAAAATTAATCATGAAGTATTGGATTAGCCATTGTTCACATAGTAGTGCTACCAACTTTATACTTAGTCAATGCCGTGCTAGAATATGTTTTACAACTGCGAGGCCCAATCACACTCTGATTGAAAATGTTATTAAAAACATACACATTGTTGCTCTCTAAAAAAAAGAAGCTATGGTTCCAACTTCCCAAAAAGATAAGTAAAGTTCGAAAATTGGAAATTACAGAACGCATGCTCGGATATTAAACTAATCTATCAGTTAATCATCGACCATTAATCAGCGAAGTGGAAATTTTATTAACTGAACTTGATGAGCTTGAGCAAGAAGGAGTTCCGTTTCTTAGTTTGTCTCGTCCTAGGAAGAAACCAGGATGCTTAGCTTCAGGCAGGGCAGCGTCGTTGGTCAGCATCATTACCACTGAAGACATGGTTGGTCTGTCTTCTGGTTGTTCTTGAACGCATAGAAGACCGATTTGGAGTGATCGTAGTATTTCTGTTTCAAAGCTAGAATTTTTAATGCGAATGTCAACCAACTCCCATGACCTTTCTTCTCTGTAAAGCATCCATGCCTATCATGATAAGATGGCCCATATAATAATAAATTATGCAGATGCTATAAGGACTAATTGATGTAGCATGGAAGCCTTACATGCCCAAGAAGGTTGAGGCCCGGGTGATCACTATGATGAAATCCTCTGTTTCTCTCGCCGGTGACAATTTCAAGAACTATAACGCCAAAGCTGAAGACATCGGATTTCACTGAGAACAGGCCTTCTCCAGCATATTCTGGAGACATGTAGCCGCTGCGTGAAAGCATTTGCAAGAAGATTTAATTGCAAAGAAGTGCAATGCAATGGATCCTGAGACAATGAGAGTTTTATACATACTACGTTCCCACTACTCGGCTAGTGTCTGCTCCAGTTTCATTCCCTCCAACTGTTCTTGCCAGGCCAAAGTCTGATATCTTTGGATTCATATCGGAATCTAGTAAGATGTTGCTGAGTTTGAGGTCTCTGTGGATAACTCGGAGGCGGGAGTCTTGGTGAAGATACAGAAGGCCACGAGCAATGCCATTGATGATGTTGAAGCGCCCAGGCCAATCTAGTGATGAGCTTTTTGTAGGATCTTGAAGATTAGTGAGGTCATAAATGCAACATGATTTTATCCTTGGAAAATGTGTAATAACTAATAATAGAGAAGGGTGGGAAAGGGGAAGCCATACCAAACAATACAAGATCAAGACTTCCGTTGTTCATGTATTCATAAACCAGCATAATTTCTTGTCCTTCGATGCAGCATCCAAGAAGCTTCACTAGATTACGATGCTGAAGCTTTGCATAACAGATTACTTCATTCTTGAACTCATCAACTCCTTGACGAGAAGTTCTTGACAGTCGTTTTACAGCGATTTCCTGCCCCTCTCCTAGCAGGCCCTAGTATAAAGTATGTCATTGTGAAAATGTTATTCAATGTTCTAGTACACATATATGAAAATATTAATTAAAGACAATATAAAGTTGCTGAAACATTTTTTGTTGTTGCAGGTTTACCTTATAAACAGGTCCAAATCCACCCTGTCCAAGCTTATTGTTGATTGCGAAATTATCAGTAGCTTTGATTATTGTAGATAAATCAAAGTGTGGTAGCTCAACATCCCTATGACTTTCCTCAGTCTGATCTTCCATGTATTTGATTCTGAGCCTCCCTGCAGCATCAACACACAATTATGTGGAGATGCAATAACGTTAACTTAAGCGCAACACAAAATAAAATCTCTCTTACCAGTTTCTCGCAGCTTCTTTCTTTTCCGAGAATATAGCAACATGCACAGACATAGCAGGGATATGCCAATTGCCACAGACAAACTCACTGCAATTATTTCATTTCTCCTACCTTTTGAGTCTCTGTGATCATCTTTCTCAACTCCTAATTCTGTTCGATTATTTATTTATTTTTTTAAAAAAACCATGACTGAAGATTATTAGAGAAGCATAAACAAGATTGGCTCCATACCTGACTCGGAAGGATCCATCCTAATATAGATATATTGCCCTGGAGACAGCGTTCTGATGTTTACAAGATCACCAAACCAAACTAGGCAGCCACTTCCATTGGTTATATTTAGCACTGTGTAGGCTGTACAGGAGCAGTTTCTTGAGCATAACACCTTGCATTCTTCAAGATTCATAGTCTCGTTGAACCACGAATGTTGAGTATCCGGTAATTTAACACCCGAATACATCAAAAACACATCACCTTGGCAATTTAAAGGCTTTATACGAATGCACCCTTTTGACCATTCTCCACTATCCCAACCTTGAGAATCCTTGGCTTCAAACTTATTCAGGCATCCACAATTTGCAGCATTCTCTATCATGCTACAAGTTCCATAGGGGCCACACACGTTGTAGGCATCGCAGTCATCTCCTGGTATAAAAAAGTAGGTGCGCCAGTTGTTCATTTGATAATCCCATATGTACCCGTTTACCATACCACTCTCAGTTATCATAATCCTCGCATAAAGAGAGCTGTTTCTGAGCTGATACTCATAATACACCTCCTCCTTCTTCACCACCACTTGAAATGTAAAGTAGGGAGTCTTTATATTGGGAGAGCCACTGAACCGGAGACCATTCCAGGGCCCTGTTTTGAACACGGCGGATGCTTCATGTTTTAGGACATTTTGTGGATAACCGGCAGGATCACCGTGATATGAATATCCTCCTGATGTCGGATCACTAGTGTTTTTCCATGACGTGATGTAGACTTCATTCCCTGTCAGGAAGTTCTTACCGAGCTTCATCCCTGGTAAGAGAGTGTCGGTTGGGTAGTCGAAACTCTGCCAGATGAAACTCTCCGTGTTTTCATCGTCTGCGTCTCTCACTACAAGATTCCCCGAGTCTAGTAACCGTGCGACTGGATTCAACACACTGCTTGATGTGTTAGTAGACCAAATGGTGGCATTTGCAGCATTTAGAAGAACCAAACGTCCCGGCTGGACTACTGTGAGCGCACCTGATGTATCTACGAGTGGATTGTCTCTATTGGCCACCCATACCACCGTCGTCACATTGATTTTCTTGTACCATATGCCCACGTACCGATTCTTGGAGCTCACCGGGCTGAAAAATCCCAGTTCAAAGGTTCCATCAGATGAAATTATGGTATCGTTGTTGTGATCTGCGAGTATTTGATTAGTATGTATGGTATCTGTAGTGGAAGACGTTTTGGTAGTGGAGGCCGAGGAGAGGATTATAACAAGAAACATAGAAAGAGAGAAGCTGCTGCATACCATGTTCATGGATTGCTGAATGCGTAGTGAAACTAAAACACAAGTCGTCTATGTTATCAAATGAGAGCGCACGGCCGGCCGTGGACTTGCCATTTCGTCAGTGCCATTCAACGTTAATTTTATTTTTAATTTATCATTCGGGTTTCTTTTTCTAAATAAAACAAAATAGCAGGTGAGATGTTGACTTATGAAACCGAGATTTACTAGAAAAATCAAACTATACATCTAAGTTGAAGAATATGTGCTTATAGATAGAAAAAAAACAGTAAAAAACAGATCTTTTTTTGAGTAATTATCTCCACAGATTAAACACAGTGTTAAATATTTTCTACCAACAAGTGATTTGACCATGTGCCGTTACATTGAAGGCAAGGCAAGAGTAATTGCATATCAGTTTATGCATCATTCTGTTTTCCACTCAACTCAACAGGTACGAAGCTCATCTGTTTTTCAGTTGAGAAAGTAGTCTCTACATTTTGTATTATGTGAGAAGTCATTTGAAACTAATACTACTAACATCTATAAAAACTGTCTCCCAAACTTTTGGGATTCCGATACAGGGAACCTCTCGTACAGTCTCAGGGTGGGTTGCCGTGGGTAATGAATGTCCCACATCAGTTGAAAGATCGATGTTCATCTGTCATGCAGAGTGAAGACAAAATATCAAATAATCACTAGTTGATTAACTATTAATTTTAAACTGGGATGCTAAAATGTCTACACAGTTGCTCATTTTATAAGGAAGTATACTCAATTTATGATTTTGCTAAACTAATCTATTATCTTACAGATGTTTTGTTTAACGAGCCTCTAGCAGCGAAATGGTCATCGCATTACCCGAGCTTGCAGTGTTGGAGCTACCTGAAGTTTCAGGCCTTGTTGTATAAGTATCCCTCCCTGTGAAGAAACCAGGGTATTTGGGTTCAGGCAGGACCCCCTCATTGTTGAGCATTAGCACCACTGAAGACATGTTTGGCCTGTCTTCAGGGCGTTCTTGAACGCACAGTAGACCCACATGGATCGACCGCCCTATTTCTGATAAATAGCTAGTGTTTGTCACCCAAGAATCAACTAATTCCAGTGCCCTTTCTTCCTTGTAGAGCACCCATGCCTGTTATATTGCCTCACATTTTCAGAAGGATAATTTCCATGGCAAACAAAGACTCTATGTTCACCATACTTACATGCCCAAGAAGGTTGTAAGGGTGATCTGCCTGCACAAATCCTCTGTTTCTCTTGCCACTGATGGTTTCAAGCACGAGAACACCGAAGCTGAAGACATCCGATTTCACTGAGAACATGCCGTCCACAGCGTACTCTGGCGACATGTACCCACTGCATGGAAACATTCATCAGGATTTTCCAATCTGCATGCTGAGAGATTTTATTTAATGTATCACATTATATATACATACTATGTTCCTACTACTCGACTTGTGTTGGCTCCGGTCTCATTCCCTCTGAAACTTCTTGCGAGACCAAAGTCTGATATCTTTGGATTCATATCAGAATCTAGTAATATGTTGCTGGCTTTGAGGTCTCGGTGGATAACTCTGAGGCGGGAATCGTGATGAAGATACATGAGGCCCCGAGCAATGCCATTAATAATGTTGAAGCGCCTTGGCCAGTCTAGTATTTTGCTTTTCACTTTATCTGTCACATAGTGTTAGAAGATCATCAACTCAGCATCTAAACAATCAGGATGTAAGTTTGAAGACGAAGTAGATAGATTGCAGGAGGAGCACGTGAGTAAAGTTGGATAAAGCAAGAATGCATGTTCGTTTGTATTAGAAGTGTTGGGTGTTGAATATTTATTAATTCTGCATATTTTGTTACACAAGTACATATACTAGCTGTTTACCTGATCCATTTTTCATCATATCCGATACATCTGTTCAACCCTTTTTACTATGAATTAACGAAAAGATTGCAGACTGCAACTACAAGCTCTGTTTTCTTCCATGGCTATCTTGCTCGTTTTCTTTCACATAGGCACGGACTTGTGTTATATCGCAATATTGATGAAGATATATTGCTATTCATGTTTGTTACAGTTCCGTGTGATATCCATCATAGTTATATCCCACATTAAAATCATGCAATTTCTTTACTGTAAATTAAAATCATGCAATTTTTTTGATTCTAATGTTATGTTTGGATCTGCATTGAAGTTTTAATGCGAGTAATTTGTAAATCATTGTTGAGGATGATAAATGTGGAAAAACCGTACCGAAAAGTATCAAGTCCAGACTTCTGTTGGTCAAGTACTCATAGACCAGCATTCTTTCTTCCCCTTGGATGCAGCATGCTAGAAGCTTCACTAGATTCCGATGCTGAAGTTTAGCAATGCAGATAACTTCATTCTTAAACTCATCTGCTCCTTGAAGAGAAGTTCTTGACAGTCGTTTCACGGCGATTTCCTGTCCCTCACCCAGCACTCCCTATTACAAAAATGCAATTACGTGATCTTTTCATAGATTCTACAGAGAATCTTTGATATAGCTTTACCTTATAAACAGGTCCAAATCCACCCTCTCCAAGCTTATTGTTGCTTGAGAAATCATTAGTAGCTTTAATTATTGTGGACAACTCTAGCATTGGTAGCTCGTGACTTTCTTCAGAACCATCATGGTTCAGCTTCAGCCTGTCTGGAAAGTGAGAATGAAAGAGAAAGAGGTTAAGACAACAATCAAACAGAAACAAGTCAGCAAAATAACTCATGATCTGCATTACCTCTTTCTCTCTGCTTCTTTTTTTTCTGGAGATGCAGCAACAAAATCAGGCTCAGCAGAAATGTCCCAGTTACCACAGACGTAGTCACTATAACTACTACTCGTTTCTCACTTTTTTCATCTGACTGTTTGATTGAATTCTCACCTAATTCAGAAGCAGCGATTCGGATGAAGACATCTTGCCCTGGAGATATCTGTCTCATGTCAACAAGGTCACCTATCCAGAATAGACATCCATGCTCACCATTGCTTATGTTCAAAGCAGCATAGGCTGTGCAAGAGCAATTCGCCAAGCATGCCGGCTTGCATTCTTGAAGCGTCATGCTCTCGTTATACCATGAATGCTCCGCGTCAGGTAACTTAACATCCGAATAATTCAAAAAAACATCTCCCTTCGGGCAATCCAAGGGGGTTCTTCGAATGCACCCATTCGAAAAGTTGCCACTGTCCCAACCTTTAGGATCACTAGGCTTGAACTTATCCAAGCAGGAACAATCAGGTGAGCTTTTAATGTTGCAGACACCGTGCGGACCACACGCTTTATATCTATCACAGCTATCTGTTGGGATAGTCAGGTAGAAAATCCAGTTTTCGGTTTGATTAGACCAGAGCCACCTCTGTCCCACGCCACTCTCGCTCAGCGTAAACCTCGTGAAAACGGAATCGTTTAGGAGCTCGTAGTGGTAGTAAACCTCATCCTTGTTTATCACCACTCCAAACGTGAAAATGGTGTTCTTCACCAAGTTATGGCTGCCGCTGAAGGTAACACCATTCCATGGCCCTAGTTTATAAGTCACGGAGGCACCCTCTTTTATAATGTTCTGGGGATAGCCAGTAGGATCGCAGTGATACGTAAAATCCCCCGTCGCCGGATTGTCCTTGCTCATCGGAGATGCGATGTAGACTTCGTGGCCGGTCCTCAAGTTCCAACCGAGCTTCATCCCTGGTAAAAACGTGTCCGTTGGATAGTCGAAGCTCTGCCAGATGGGATTCTCCTCATTCGCATCGCCCACGACGAGATTCCCCGAGTCCAGTAATCGTGCGAATGGAGTCCGTACGCTGCTTGATATATTAGCAGACCAGATGGTAACATTATTAGCATCTAGAAGAAGTAGACGACCCGGTTGAACGACTCTGAGCGTTCCTGATCGATCGGTGAGTGGATTGTCTTTGTTGGCGATCCAAACCACAGTTTTATCCTTGATTTTGTCGTACCATATGCCTAAGTAGCGATTGTTGGATCTAACGGGGCTGAAAATCCCAACGCGAAGGCTCCAGCGGGGGAGATGATGGTGTCATTACGTCTGTCGCTGAGGATTTGAGAAGTGTTGATGGTGTCTGTTGTATGGGCGGAAAGAAATGAGGTAGCAAGAAGAAATAGAGGGAGATGAAACCTACTGCTGCACATCATATTTATTTTTTCTGGTTTAGTGAATAGCCAAAATCTGAAGATGGAAATGGAAATGGCGTCGTGAATTTCTTTGTTTCTATGCTATGGTAGTCCAAGTCCACTCTAATAGGAACAAAAAGTGAACTTCAGAGAGCGAGTGAAGTTGATTTGCGCGTAAAATATTCTGCAAAATTCAGATTTGTGTAAGGATTTCTTTAGGTTTTTTATAATACAAACAATATAGAATAGAGTAAATTTGAACAATACATTTGGTATTCTTTTCATTCTCTGATTAATTTATTTTTTTAGAATTATGTAATTTTAATATTTTATATTTTTTTTGAATCATTAAAAAAGAAAAGAATTGGAATTCTTTTCATCCTCAGATTAATTTCTTTTTTTAGAATTATGTAATTAATATTTTATATTTTTTTGAATCATTAAAAAAGAAAAAGAAAAAGGGCCGAAGATTATGAAGAAATTGATTATTTTGTGTATTTGTTGCACCTTTTTCTTGAATGATAGCAAGTTATCACTTGCCTTAGAATAAAATGATCATTGTTCAAATTAATTTTATTGATTTATAGTTTAAATTGTCAATCACGAAATTTTCTGAAAATATCGACCAATTGAAAAGAAGAGCAGACAAACCACGGCGTAATGAGTCCTTGCTTGAACGCATCTCTAACCACATAACAATCTATCTCAATATGTTTGGTGTGCTCGTGGAAAACATGATTCTTAGTTATATGCAACGCAACCATCACAGGAGATATCTTTGATCATGTAGGAAACCCATTGAACCTCATGTACGATGGTTGTCATGACACGATATTCAGCCTCAACCGTGGAACACGAAACCTTAGTTTGCTTCTTTGCCTTCCAAGAAACCAAACTACCCCCAAGGAATACACAATAGCCAATTAATGATCGACGAGTCATCTTGCAGCGCCCCAATCGAAATCACTATAGGCTTCATGTTGTGAATTGAAGCGATTGCAAATACGGATAGCAAACAAAAACTAAAGAACACAAATATTTATAGTGGCTCGAGCGTAAGCTCTACATCCACTATTCAAGCTTACTGATGTTGGTTCCAGTTTTTATTAGAGTAGACTTAATATGCACAGTGGAATTGATTTTTTCTTTTCGGTAAGCTTGCACTTATCCAAGCTGATGGTGATGTGTCAGGTTGGTTTGCCAAATCTATCAGTTCAGGTGCTTAAAGTCAAGTATGTTTAAAGTCTGTTTTTAAGAGTATACTGCAACACTTAAGTGTTGAGTTTAAAAAGAGAGTAAGCTGACAGTATGAAAGAAAGTAATAAATAACAAAGAAATTTATAGTAGTTCGGACTCTAAAGGTCCTACGTCCACTCTTCAGACGTAAGTCTGGAAATGCACTAAGTGTTGGATTTACAAGGTGCTCATATGATCTATCGCTTGCTGAAGAATGTCTCGTCCTTCAGTCCACAAGCTCACTCGCCTGGTCCTTTGCTCGTCCTTATCTTCTCAACTCCTTGGAGTGTGGGCACACCACGCAACCTCCTCATCTCTGGATTGGGGTGTTTATAGTTCACCCAAAACTTTAGCACAGTGGCAGATTGCCCGTAAGAGTTAGAGTATAAGACGTACTTGATTGTTGTAATCTTTCTTGGAGAGAAAGATTACCTAGAAATAACTCACGAACTTGGAAGTTCTGAGTCTCGTGTTCACATAAGTGACACACAAAAAACTTTTACAGCCTCGAACGTTGAGTAGTAAGCATAAGTTTGTTAATTGTGAAAAGCGTCTAGCTTCGGTCATTTTTTCTTCTATTGAATTCTTCGGTACTTATAGTCGTGAGGTTGAAGGTTTGAATTAAATATCCGTTAGAGACAAATTGGAGGATATTCAATCGGATGTCTCTGTTGAATCCTGCACTAGGCGAGTAGGTGGTGTTTTTTCAGATGTTATGCACTTGCTCCGCTTTTTCTGACAACGACAGTAACTGTACGCTTTTGTGTCAGAACGACAATATTGTCAGTTTGAGGAATATTGGAATAGATGTCCTAGGTATCAAAACTTGGAGTTTCGTGCTTGCAGACTTTGAGGAATCTCCAATCCTTCAAGTCTATACTTGTCAGTACACTCCTCAAATGATTCTTCTTATTTTTTTGCGTTAGGAACTGGAGTTGCAAGCCCATGCTGGTAACGTCATCCTTCAGTATACGCTTGGTCCTTATGCTGGTAAGTTTGGTGTACTAGTTGCGACTATACTTGTTAGACCCATACTTGCTGGACTCCAAACTCATCAGTCAGACTCATATTCTTCCAGACTTGCAAGTTCGGCTCGAACCTTGGTATGCTGAGTCTTTGCGCATTCTAGACTGATTTACTAGTCTAATCTTTAGATTAGTTCCAGCTTACAACTCGATATAGATCCTACACAGGACTTTACATTTTGCGACTATACTGAGACTATCTAGAGACAAACTAAGATAACTTTAATATACTTTGACCCACCAAAACATAATAACATGAGGAAATTTCTAACAAATTTCCAAACAATTTCCCATTTTATGGTGTGGTCAAAGCCATCTCTAAGATAAGTTGATGAGGAGCGAAAAACTTTTAGAGTTTTTACAATTAAGAAACTATCAGTCTATAAACTCAGAGAAAGTTCCCCCTAATGCTCAATCTACTATACTTAAGATCTTCCACCTTAAACTGAGAGAGATATTGCTCAATTAAAAATTTCAAGTAAGTTCAGAGCATTAAAACCTTAAGTGAAAGAGTGTTTAAGAAGCTTGTTGATTACACTAGATTGCGTAAGTTCAGCGATGAAGATAAAGACCATTTGTTAGACAAAAAGAGATTGTCATCAGCAAGTTGGCTTATCTATATAGTGAGTTTGATTACATGCACAAGGATAAACTAACTCAATTTACTATTACAGAACTATTTCAAGTCTATACTAGGCTAATGTTGGTCTTGATCTTCAACTAACTGCTATTGGTACTATTATCCGAGCTTAGTACTACATCGAAGGGAATAAGTTTGATATTCTGACCAGTTTTCCACTTCCTTCAATATTTTATCTTTCAGTAGTTATTCCGGAATGGAGGTGCTGCGGCCGTAGACAGGACACTTTGAGTAGCAGCAAAAAGAAAAGGAGACGCCCTTCTCAGATTTTGCAGCTGTGAAGAGAAAAGGATATGTCCTTTGGTAACTGTAAAAATTACAGATAAATTGTAAATACAGTGGCAAATAAATTTATAACTCAAGTCGAACCCAGGGGAAATGTGTAACGAAATTATCCTACATGGAGAAATTTGATAACTGCAGTTTAGCGGTTAAGCAAATAATAATTTTACACCCAAGGGTGGTCGATCCCACAGGGAATGTGCAATGAAAAATCCAAAGTACTAGTTATAATTTCTAGGACATAGAAGTTTGAGGAATTTGAAAAGGGGTTTTGTTTTGGAATTTAAAGATGACAAGTGCAGAAAAATAAAGGGTTTTGAAAACAATTAAAGGAAAGCACAGATCCTAGGGCAGATATTCTAATCATCAACATGTAAATATCAATCAACTCAGCAATGGGGAAAACATAGATTTTTGTAGATTAAATTCCTTGGTCAGGCAATTAAATCCTAGATTATTAATTAGTGACTATCTCCTCTCGGTCTCAAGAACACCAAATTAATCAATCTCAATAATTATCTAATTAATTCCTATGCAAGTTTCTTCCTTTTGAGACAGAAACAAACACAATTAATTCTCTCTTCCTGTTAATAATTTTCTTCTCTCGATCCATCAATTATTAACTATAAACCTAGATCTCAATTCACCTCTCGGTCCTTCTTATAATCTAGATTATAAAATTAAATCAGAGAATTAATCCATGCTATATGAGTTGATATCAATTAAACATGCATCAGAAAAGAAATCATAACCCTAGAACCTGTTTAGGGTTCTAGCCACAAATCATAACTAGAAAATAAAGAAACATTTAATTAATTGACTTACAAATAAAATAGGAACCTTCAATGTCTTGAAAAACTCCAATGTATTCAGCAAAAATAGAGAAAAAGAGATGTAATTTCGTGCCTAAGAGTTCATATTTATAGAGGGGAAAGAAGACCTAATTTGAGTATTGGGTAAAAATAGCAAAAACTGCCAAAACAGGCCAAAAATAGCCTTTTCGGGCTTCTGTGTCGATCGAAACAAATCCTGTCGGTCGACAGGAATGTTTTGACCTCTGTTTCGGTCGACACAAATCCTGTCTCTCGGCACAGAAACATCTGTCTGCGCAGTCTCACGGTTTTGGCCATAACTCTCTCTCCCGAACTCCGATTGACCCGATTCCAGTTGCGTTGGAAAGCTAATTCAAAGATCTTTCCATCCAAGTGCTTCGTTAGCTCAGATTCCCTCGGTGGAAGAAGTCGTGACTGTTCTTTTGAACATCATCTGCTTTCGGTACGGGTTTCCAATGAATTTGGCCTAAAACCTGCAAAATTCATCCATCAAAGGCATAACACCCTCTAAAGTAGACTCATGCACAAAAATAAGTAAAAACATAATATAAAACACTTGAAATAATGGAGAAAAATATAGATAAGTGAGTATAAATATGAGCTTATCAAAATTTATAATTGTTGCGTCCTTTTAGGAGGTTGTTCAGCTAGGGTTCCTCAATGGTCCTCCGAATTATCCGTAGGTGGATTCTTATCTATTTGACTTTCTCTTTAGTAGGCTATGCAGGGGATCTAGGATTAGTTTAGATTCCTTCGGAGGTAGTTCGGCTTAGGTCCCCAACGGTCCTCCGAGTTATGCGCGACCTAATGCTTACCTCCTCAGCCTTCCAAGTAGGTCGTGAATTATGGTTCTGTAGTTTCTGGGTTGTGTGCTTCGGAAGCAGGATCTTGTTTGGAGCTTGTGATCCTGCGCGTAGCTTGCTGGAAGCTAAATGACCTTTGGGCCAGGTCCCCTTTCTCGTCACGGGCCTTTGCATTTCGAATGCCATTGATCCTATTGGGCCTGGTATGATTCAAACCAACTAGATTTGGGCCCAACGGTGAACAAAAAGGTGGAAACTTTAGCAAATGGATAATTGAATTGTTCATAACAGTTAAATACTCCACATTGGTGGATGATAATTATATAGATGTGAAGTATCTTTTTTAACAAATTTGTTTTCGTAATAGTGTTTGGATCACTGTATGTATTTGTTTTCGGAAACCTTCCAAAAGACTTTACACCGTCTAACCACCACAATTAACAATCATTGAGCGTCTCTCGCACACACACCATAGTCCATCACAAACTTAGTCTCTTCATTAGTCCGAATTTGTGCTCTGATACCGTTTGTTAGGACTGAAATTTCGACATTAGTATGATATTATCGACTTTAGGTCAAGTACAAGGTCACGAATTTGTTTTTGTGCATCTCCCAAAAAGACTCCATACTAAAGGAATTATGTGGACTCTTATATACAAAAAAAAAATTGATCTTCTTTATTCGATATGGAACAATTGAATTTACCACCCAACAATACATTTAAATTTACTATCCATGTCATTTGCTTTTCTTGAACGCATCAATGGAAATAGAAAATACACTTAATTACAACAACACTATGTGTCATTGTTTATCAGCTCATACCATTGTGTGGCGGACACATTAAATTTTACCTAATAAAAAACAAAATTAAGTAAAATTGAAAAAATATTTTATTTCATCTTCATTCTTAACTTTCTTATTTTCTATCTTCAGCCCCTCTCGTTATATAGAACCGTACTGATTGTGTATTCTACTGAACTAAACGAGTATGAATTTAATCAGTTTTTTAGTTGATAAAGTAGTGTCTATGTTTTGTAGTGTGGGAGAAGTGAGTTCTAACTAATATATTACGAAAATGATATTTCATATTTTTGAGTCCTAAAACAATGCAGTCTTAATTTCATAAAATGTCCCACATGCATCAAGTAGAAGTTCTGTGTTCATCTGGCGTAGTAAACACGGATATCAAATAAGTATTAATTGAATCTATTATGTTGTATGCATGTGGACTCCACCACATAAATACAAGGCATGACTCGACATTTTTGGTCTATCCTCCTGTTGTTCTTGATCGCATAGACACCAAAAAAAAATCGTGCATAGCCCAATAACAATTCTCTCTCGGCCTTCAAAATTTCCTTTTGTGGCAAGGGTTCGTCATATCTCATAAATAAGGAACTAAGTATACTCTCCATTTAGGATGATGCGAAATGAATCTATTATTTTACATTTGGTTTGTTTAACGAGCCTCTAGCAGCGAAATGGTCATCACATTAGCCGAGCTTGCAGTGTTGGAGCTATTTGAAGTTTGAGGCCTTATTATATGAGTATCCCTCCCTGTGAAGAAACCAGGATATTTGGCTTCGGGCAGGAGACCCTCATTGTTGAGCATCAGCACCACTGATGACATCTTTGGCCTGTCTTCTGGTCGTTCTTGAACGCACAGTAGACCCACATGGATCGACCGCCCTATTTCTGATAAATAGCTGCTGTTTGTCACCCAAGAATCAACTAATTCCACTGCCCTTTCTTCTTTGTAGAGCACCCATGCCTGTTACATTGCCTCACATTTTCAGAAGGATAATTTCCATGGCATAGAAAGACTCTATTTTCACCATACTTACATGTCCAAGAAGGTTGTAAGGGTGATCTGCCTGAACAAATCCTCTGTTTCTCTTGCCGCTGATGGTTTCAAGCACGAGAACACCGAAGCTGAAGACATCCGATTTCACTGAGAACATGCCGTCCACAGCGTACTCTGGCGACATGTACCCACTGCATGGAAACATTCATCAGGATTTTCCAATCTGCACGCTGAGAGATTTTATTTAATGTATCACATTATATATACATACTATGTTCCTACTACTCGACTTGTGTTGGCTCCGGTCTCATTCCCTACAAATGTTCTTGCAAGACCAAAGTCTGATATCTTTGGATTCATATCTGAGTCTAGTAATATGTTGCTGGCTTTGAGGTCTCTGTGGATAACTCTGAGGCGGGAATCATGATGAAGATACATGAGGCCCCGAGCAATGCCATTAATAATGTTGAAGCGTCTTGGCCAGTCTAGTATCTTGCTCTTCGCTTGATCTGTCACATAAGTTAAGACATGTATTGTGTATAAATATAGTTATATCCTAACTTAATATCATGAAATGCAGTTCCTGTTAATTTGGTTCTAATGATTAGTTTGAATCTGCATCGAACTTTTCATGTGGAAAAACCGTACCGAAAAGTATCAAGTCCAGACTTCTGTTGGTCATGTACTCATAGACCAGCATTCTTTCTTCCCCTTGGATGCAGCATGCTAGAAGCTTCACTAGATTACGATGCTGAAGTTTAGCAATGCAGATAACTTCATTCTTAAACTCATCTGCTCCTTGAAGAGAAGTTCTTGACAGTCTTTTCACTGCAACTTCCTGTCCCTCTCCTAGCACTCCCTAGTACACAAATATAGTAATGTGAACTTCTCTTAGTTTCCATAAAAATGCTACTTTTTTCACCGTTTCTGCATTTGATGTCACTGAAATAATTCTCATCTGAACATAGAAAGTGGAATCAAAATTCAAGTTCATTAACATTATGAATCTTTGATACAGCTTTACCTTATAAACAGGCCCAAATCCACCCTCTCCAAGCTTGTTATTTCTTGAAAAATCATCAGTAGCTTTAATTATTGTCGATAATTCCAACATTGGTAGTTCTAACTCCTCATGACTTTCTTCAGAAAGATTATTCCCATGCTTCTGCCTAAGCCTGTCTGGAAAATGAGAATTAAACAAAACCATCACATGCAACTCTGCAGCAGAGCGCAGAAAAACCCATGATCTGCCTTACCTCTTTCTTGCAGCTTCTGATGATCAAGCTTCCTTCTTTTCCGAAGATACAGCAATATGCTCAGGCTCAGCAGAAGCATCCCAGTTACCAGAGACAACGTCACTATGACTACTTGTCTTTTCTTACTTTTTGAGACTGGAAATAGAATTCATTATTTTCCATATCAATTAGAATATCATCATGATCCGAAGTTTTTGGATTGAATTCTCACCTAATTCAGAAGCAGCCATCCGAATGTAGACATCTTGCCCTGGAGATATCTGTCTCATGTCAACAAGCTCACCAAACCAGAGTAAACATCCATGCTCACCATTGCTTATGTCCAAAGCTGCATATGCTGTGCAAGAGCAATTCGCCAAGCACGCCCCCTTGCATTCTTGAAGCGTCATGCTCTCGTTATACCATGAATGCTCCGTGTCAGGCAATTTAACATTCCGATATTTCAAAAAAACATCACCCTTTGGGCAATTCAAAGGGGTTCTTCGAATGCACCCATTCGAAAAGTTGCCACTGTCCCAACCTTTAGGATCACTAGGCTCGAACTTATCCAAGCAGGAACAATCAGGTGAGCTTTTATTATTGCAGACACCATGCGGACCACACACTTTATATTTATCACAGCTATCTATTGGGATTTTCAGGTAGATATTCCAGTTTTGGGTTTGATTAGACCAGAGCCACCTCTGTCCAACGCCACTCTCGCTCAGCGTAAACCTCATGTAAACGGAGTCGCTTAGGAGCAAATACTGATAGTACACCTCATCCTTGCCTATCAGCACTCCAAATCTGAAATATGCGTTCTTCACCAAGTTAGGGATGCCGCTGAAGCTAACATCATTCCATGGCCCTGATTTATAAGTCACGGAGCCACCGTCTTTTATAATGAGCTGTGGATAGCCAGTAGGATCGCAGTGATACGTAAAATCCCCCGTCGCAGGATTGTCCTTGCTCATCGAAGATGCGATGTAGACTTCGTGGCCGGTCCTGAAGTTCCAACCGAGCTTCATCCCTGGTAAAAAGGTGTCAGTTGGATAGTCGAAGCTCTGCCAGATGATATTCTCCAGTCTTTCATCATTCGCATCGCCTACCACGAGATTCCCCGTGGCCAGTAATCGTGCGAATGGAGTCCGTACGCTTCTTGATATATTAGCAGACCAGATGGTAGCATTATTAGCATCTAGAAGATGTAGACGACCCGGTTGAACGACTCTGAGCGTTCCTGATCGATCGGTGAGTGGATTGTCTTTGTTGGCGATCCAAACCACAGTTTCTTCCATGATCTTGTTGTACCTTATGCCTACGTAGCGATTGTTGGAACTACCAGGGCTGAAAAACCCCAAGGCGAAGGCTCCACCGAGGGAGATGATGGTGTCATTACGTCTGTCGCTGAGGATTTGAGAAGTGTTGATGGTGTCTGTTGTATGTGCGGAAAGAAATGAGGTTGCAAGAAGAAACAGAGGGAGATGAAACCTACTGCTGCATATCATATTGTTTATTTTTTCTGGTTAGTGAATAACCAAAATCTGAAGATGAAAATGGAAATGGAAATGGCGTCGTGAAGTTCTTTGTTTCTATGCTATCGTAGTCCACTCTAATAGAAACAAAAAGTGGACTTGAGAGAGCGACTGAAGTTGATTTGCGTAATTTTCAAGGATTTCTTTAGATTTTTTATAATACAAACAATATAAAATTAGTAAATTTAAATAATACATTTGGAATTCTTTTCATCCTCAAATTATTATTATTTATTTGAAAATTATGTAAATTTAATATTTTATATTTTTGTGAATCATAAAAAAGAAAAGGGGTTGAAAATGTTGATAAAATTGATTACTTCCTTAACGTAAAAAAGTACAAAGAAAAACTAAAATAACATGTTTGATTGAAAGAAAAAATTATTATGAGTTTGTATATTTGTTGCACCTATTTTTATAAATGTTGCCTATTTTTAAAAATGACCGTATGTTATCACTTGCCTTACAACAAAAGGATCAAAATATTGTTCCAATCATTTTATTGATCCATAGTATAAATTCTCAATCACGAAAGTTTTTGAAGATATCGACCAATTGAGAAGAAGAATAGACAAACCGTGGCGTAATGAGTCCTTGCTTGAACACATCTCTAACAACATAATAGATTATATCTAGATGTTTGGTATGCTCGTGGAAAACATGATTATTAGGTATATGTAATCCAGCCATCATAGAAGAAATCTTTAATTATGTAGGAAACCCATTCAACCTTGTTGGTCCCCGATCAGAGTGTTTGTATATGCAGCAGAAGTATTATTAATGTCTTGCACTTATCTTGCTAAGGTCATGACTTAGCAATTGTTTATCAAATGTGTTTAAGCTCGAGTTTTTGTTAGATTTGTTGCAGATTATACTTCAAAACTTGATGTGTTGAGTTTCAAAACACACAATATACAACGTAACGAAATAAAACAGTAAAGGAACACGAGATTTATAGTGGTTCGAACAAATGTTCTACGCCTACTCTTCAATCCTCTTGACTGAAAATTCATTATAGATTGATTACAAGGTCAAGCTTGATCTCTAACGTTGAGCAGCTCCTCCGTCTGGTCACCACGCACCTTCAAGCACCTCGGTCTTCAATATGCACATTTGACACTCCTTAGATAGAGGAAAAACCTCCCTTCTCCTTGGACGTCGATCTGTAAGAGTTTTATAGTTCTTCCCAGAACCTTTCCGTGTGTTGGCAGTAGCCAGTGATAATCACGCTTGCACAGTAAGGTGACTGCTAGATTCTTTCTAGGATAGAAAGAATCCCAATGATAACCTAAGAAGAACCTTCAAAGTTCTCGAGCTTCAAGTATGAAAGCTTTTGCTAAACTTCAATTAAGAACAAACTCGAATATGACTTTGCGTATGCATGAGAGTGTTAAGATCTATTGGTCCCCGATCAGAGCTATTTTATATGCAGCGGAAGTATTTAAATTTATCTTGAACGTGTCATGCTAAGGTCTCGACTTAGCAAATGTTTATCTAAATGTTTTAGCTCGTGTATTCGTTAGATTGATTGCAGTTTATACTAGGGGTGTGCAGAACCGACCGGAAACCGATAAAACCGACCGAACTGATTAGCCTCGGTTGGTTCGGTTTCATTTTAGACAAAAAGCGGTCGGTTGGTGGTTGACAAAATACAAAACCGCATGTTTTCGGTTCGGCGGTCGGTTTGGCATATTCGAACCGCCGAAACCGACCGACCGACCGACCGAAATTTTAATAAATAATAAAATATATAATATATACATATATGATATATGATATATGATATATATGATACATATATGATATATATTATATTATACATTTATTTTATATTTTCCTAATTATTTTATGTTCCTCCTAAATCTGTAAATCAGATAGAATATATGAAAAAAACCTAATCGATTCCCTTTCCCTCTCAGCGACTCAGCCCTCTCCCTCTCCCCTTCGGCGAACCCCATCGACCGCCGCTCCACCCGCCGGTTGTCCGGACTCCGGCCCCGCACCCGCTCGGAGCTCTCAGGCGTCGGTCTCCCTCTTCCTCTCGGCCCTCTCGCTCGCTGCCTGCCTGCCTCCGTGTCTCGCTCCCTCTCTACTGCCTCCGTGTCTCTCCCCCTCGGCGAAGTGCGAACCCTGCCGGTCCGGCAGTTCGCCCGTAGGCTACGCTCGCCTCTACCGGTTCTGCACACCCCTACCCTCTACTCTCAGTATCTCAGTCGAGGAACAAGATGCAGTCTTCAGGTTCTGCACATTTGTTTTTTAAATTTTCGGTTGAATTTAAACCAACCGACTTTTTCGGTTCGGTGGGCGGTTCGGTTCCATTGATTTTCGGTCGATTGAACGGTCGGTTTGGCTGGCCGGTCGGTTGGGGGTCGGTTGGTGGCTGGTCGGTCGGTTTTTGGCCGAACCGACCGTTTGCACATCCCTAGTTTATACTACAACACTTGGTGTGTTGAATTTTAAATAATCTAACTACGAACAAATAGCGAAATAAAGCAGTAAATGACACATGGGTTTTTATAGTGGTTCGAACAACTGTTCTACGTCCACTCTCCAGTCTTTTGACTGAAAATTTCTCTAGAAGAATGAGTACAAGGTCAGGCCTGATCTCTAACGTTGAGAAACTCCTTCGTCTAGTCAGCGCTCACCTTCAAGCACCTCGATCTCCAATCTTCAAACGGTGTCGCTCTTTAGAGTGAGGACAAACCTCCCTTATTCTTGGACGTCGACTGCTGGGAGTTTTATAGTTCTTCCCGGAACCTATCTTTGTGTTGGTGTAGCCCGTACAAATCACTCTTGCACCACAATAGTGACTGCAAGATTTTTTCTGGATTAGAAAGAATCCCAATATACCTTTAAGAAGATAAACTTCTCAGGTCTTCGAGCTTTTATTATGAAAGCTTGCGAAAAGCTTCAATTAAGAACTGGGCTTGGATGTGTTCGCGTGAGAGAGAGACTGAGTTTTATCTCTTTTAATATCTCTTGTATGTGTAAAATCGCGAACCTTTGAATCAAATAAGGATGACACCTATTTATAGGTGAAGATTCAAACTACTGTTTGAATCTTATCCGTTAGACTTAAAGGGAATGCTCGCCTATCTGCATGCTTCCTTTTTCTGCGGTGGACAGAGACTCTTCAAGTCTCCTCGTCTCTGATTGGCGTAGCATCTGTATTTAGCCGTCTCTTGTCAAAACGGATCCTTTGTAGGTCTGAACCATTTTTTCTTCATGATGATTGTTCCATCCTCTTGATTGGTTATTTCTTCTCGTAAGTTGTAGTCCGTCTGATATTTTGGCTTTGTAACTTCTCTCTTGATTGCGGATCGTCGTCAGTTGGCTACTGATGTGCGTCGGATGTCTCCGTAGTTTGCTGGAGTTCCTTCTTCAGCATCCTTGTCGCTTCCTTTGCATCGCTAGCCTTTCTTCTCTTTAGCTATCTTCAGCAATTAGGTAAGTTTGCTGACTCCTTCAGCAAACCCGAATCTCTCTATTTCTTAATCTATTACAACTCGAGTATAAATTCCTATACATGACTTTTTACAATTGACTCGATACTGAGTTGCTATAGCTTTGATCCACCAAAATATATCAAACTATGATAATGAATTGGTTTACAATTGAGGGGTCTAACAATATTCCTAACAATTTCCCCCTTTTTGGTGCGATTAAAACCTCTATCTTATTAATTCTAACTGATCATGGGAAAGCTTATTACTGAGATTACATAAAAATTATTTCCTATCAAATCTATTCTTAGTGTCTCAACTCCCGAAGACTCACTATGTTCCTAACCATTCCTCCTTAACGTATCAAGGGTATTGCTCGAAAACAAATTAATAAGGTAAATAGCTTCAAGGTCATTTTACCAAGTAAGCACAAAACATATTTACCCATAATATCATCAAGCAATCACAGGAACATTTCACACACATCACATTCCACGCAGTTTGCTGATTACACCAAGTGTGTAATTTCAACTTATTCATTTAAATCAGCATTGGATAATGAGATGTTGTCTTCAACCTGGGTTAGTTTTCATTGATAATCATACATTCTTTCGTACAGTCACATAACCAGAATTGAAAAAAAAATTGTTCAACCAACTAGGAGAAGTAGAGTTTAGAGAGATATTACTTCTCTGTCGTTGAGGAGTCTGAATCAACATCATTCTTGGCACTTGAGAAACCGGCAGTGGGCTTCTTCATTTTGCTGAGAGTTTCTATCGTCTTCTTCATGAAGTTGTCCACAAGAGCTTCTCGTTCTTGTCTTCTGATCATTTCCTTCTCTTCAATTTTTCTCTGTTCTTCTCTCTCCTCTTCTTCACGTTGTCTCCTTAGCTCTTCTTCCTTTAGTCTTCTTGCTTCTAGTCGAAGAATCCTTTCTTCTTGCTCCATTCTTCTTTCTGTTTCTTCAGCTAACCTCTTCTCTTCCCCCTCTTTGATCGCAGCAAAAATTCCAGTGGAGAAGGTCTCGAAGTTGTCAAGTTGGATGGCAAGAATTTCGTCTTTAGCTTCAGACACTTTGTTGGAGATTTCCTTGTGCATGATTGGTATCATTTGCTCTCCGATACTCCGTCCTACCATGGTATGAATATAGTGTTGGGGATCCCTCTGATAGGTGCTGGTATTCAAAGGCTCAATTGCCATGAATGAGGATTCCTCAGCAGGTACAATTTGATTTTTAGTGGTAGACATGAGAGCTGTGGTTGCCAATCTTGGAGTTGAAGTGGATGGTTGATATGATCCTCGCCAAGAAGGTCTAGATCGCAACCCAGGAACTCAAACAGACAGACTCAGACACGACGCGGAAGCAACTAAAGGTTGATAACAGGGGAAGATCCAACACCTTTGGATTCAAAATCCTTCAAGTACCGTAGTCCAGATTGAATCTCCTACGACCCAAGAAGCGAATTGATCCAACAACGAAGGATATATGCGAAGACACCACCAATGGATATGACAGTCTGATTGATTAGTCGAGATTGAAACCCTAATGGAAGATTAGAATTTCGAGTATTGAGCCTTCAGAAATTAAAGGAGAAAACCTCACAATTTTATTAAAATCTAAAAACTTAAAATTGTTTAATAACAAGGCCTATATATAGGCAACTCAAATCCTAAACTAATAAGACAACTAATTTCAAAAATAAAAGGGAATAAATTCGAAATTTAATAAAACAAGGCCTGAACATGTTGGCCCAACATAACTAAATAAATTAAACTAAGTCCAATCATTACACATAATTAGATTAATAACTTTTGGGCCTTCGTTTAATTCTTCCAACACCATCGAATCTTTGGAATTATTTGCAGCCCAAATGCCTTTAACCAACGAACTCAATCCAACCCTCAAAGTCCTTGCTCGAGCTCTATTCATCGGCCCACACGAAATGTAGACTGGACGTCTCTCACAACTGCTACTTGGGCTCCATCATTCCCCTCCTCTTCAAGAGGATTTGTCCTCATATCCAAGCTCTCTCCTACATCAAAAGGACTTAAATCAACAACATTAAATATAGCACTAACATTATACTCACCTGGTAAGTCCAATTTGTATGCATTATCATTCACTTTCTCCAACACTTGGAAGGGACCATCTCCACGAGGTAACAACTTCGATCTCCGCTGCAAAGGAAACCTCTCCTTTCTCATATGCAGCCAAACCAAATCTCCAGGCTCAAACAACATCTTCTTGCGCCCTTTATTTGCTTGCTTCACATACTGCTCAGTACGGCCCTCTATGTTCTGCCTTGCCTTCTCATGAATCTGCTTCACAAAATCAGCTATTTTCTGCCTATCATGGTTAGTGAACTCTTGCACAGGTAAAGGAGATAAATCCAAATAAGTCAAAGGATTAAAACCATAGACAATCTCAAAAGGGGAAAATTGAGTAGCAGAATGAACTGAACGATTATAAGCAAACTCAACATGAGGCAAACATGCTTCCCCATTCTTAATATTCTTCCTAAGCACAACTCTCAACAATGCAGATAAAGTCCTATAACTACTTCAGTTTGACCACCAGTTTGTGGATGACAAGTAGTAGAAAACAACAACTTAGTTCCTAACTTACACCCCAAAGTCTTCCAGAAGTGACTCAAGAACTTAGAATCTCTATCAGAAACAATTATCCTAGGTATACCATGCAATCTAACAACTTCTCTAAAGAACAAAGCAGCAACATGGGATACATCATCAAACTTATGACAAGGAATAAAATGAGCCATCTTAGAAAACCTATCAACAACCACAAATATAGAATCACTACCACGCCCAGTACGTGGCAAATATAGCACAAAATCCATAGAAATATCAACCCAAGGTGCAGTAGGGATAGGTTAAGGTGTATACAATCCATGGGAACTAGACCTAGACTTAGCCTGTTTACAAGTAATGCATCTACCACAGACTCTCTTGACATCACGTTTCATGCGAGGCCAAAAGAAATGCTCATGCAACACAACCAAAGTCTTAGCAATACCAAAATGACCCATCAAGCCCCCACCATGTGATTCTAACAATAATAATTCACGTAGAGAACACCTAGGAATGCACAACTTATTTTTCCTAAACAAAAATCCATCATGCCTAAAGTATTCACCACTAGCAGTTGTCTCACATGCAACATAAATATCACCAAAATCCTCATCAGAAGCATACAAACCCTTAATGCACTCAAATCCAAGTAACTTAGCATCTAAAGCAGAGATTAAGGCATACCTCCGAGACAATGCATCAACCACCACGTTTTCCTTACCTTGCTTGTACTTGATGACATAAGGAAAGGTCTCTACAAACTCCATCCACCTTGCGTGCCTCTTATTCAGCTTGTGTTGCCCCTTCAGATGCTTCAGCGACTCATGGTCAGTGTGAATGATGAACTCCTTAGCCCACAAATAATGCTGCCATATTTTTAAGGCTCTCACCAAGGCGTACAGCTCCTTATCGTAAGTAGGATAGTTCAACGTTGCTCCATTCAGCTTCTCGCTAAAGTATGCCACGGGCCTCTTCTCCTGCATCAAAACTGCACCAATACCAACCCCAGAAGCATCACATTCAATCTCAAATGTCTTAGGAAAGTTAGGAAGAGATAATACCGAGACATGTGTCAACTTGTACTTCAGCAACTCAAAAGCCTTCTCTTGCTCTTCTCCCCATCTGAACTCCACAGTCTTCTTAATCACTTTAGTTAATGGGGCTTCAATGCTGCTGAAATGGGGTACAAATCGCCTATAAAAGTTGGCAAGTCCGTGAAAACTGCGAACATCGCCAACATTCTTAGGCTGCGGCCACTCCTTGATAGCTCGAATCTTCTCTTCATCCACCTGCACTCCATCTGCACTAACAACAAAGCCAAGAAACACCAACTTATCTGTGCAAAAGATGCACTTATTCATGTTAGCAAACAGTCTCTCCCTACGAAGTACATCTAAAACAGACTTCAGATGTTTAAAGTGGTCATCATAACTCCTACTATAAATCAGAATGTCATCAAAATAAACCACTGATATGTGTGTAAAATGACCTATTTTTCGATGTGTGAACTTGCATGTTTGTGGCCATTTTACCCTCATATCATATGTTTTCATTGTTCTTTTGTCTTGTTTTTGTGTTTTCATGTTTGAAATGTTGTAGGATGTGTTTTGGGCATGAAACAACACTTTTGGATGAGTTTTGGATGGAAATCGCCCGAGCTAAGAGTCCAAGGGAAGCAGGATCGACCGAGCGGAGCAGAAAGGGTGCTTGGGCAGTTCAGGGACTTCACTCGGCCGAGCCAAGCCCTTCAGAGAGGTGGCTCGGTCGAGCCACCCATGGCTCGGGCGAGCCAAAGCGCAGTTTTGGCGGTTTTCAGTTCTGGGCTCGCCCGGGCGAGCCAACCTTGGCTCGGGCGATCCGAGGCCCTGTTTACTCATTATAAAAGGGGGAAAAATGGTTATTTTAAAAACTTTGAATAATTTTAGATAACTTCTACCTAAATTCTCTCTACGATTCCCATTTCCATCCCTTCCAAACTTCCACCAAGGGTATCAAGGAGCTAATTCATCAATCCTTGGAGAGAAGTGAAGATTCAAGGTGGTAGATCAAGGCATACAAATCCAATTGGGGAAGATTCCAATCTCTACTTTTCAAATTGTAATGGATGTAATTGAATTCAACTTTGTATTTGTAC
>JAPKLW010004194.1:367-18906 GCA_026898455.1 Plectranthus barbatus
TTTGGGGGGGTTGATAAGCTCGTATTTTGCCTCACTTATCACGTTGTTTTTCCTTTATTTTATTGCATTTATTTGAGTTTTTAGTTAATAATCGAGCATGAAGTGTTTATAGGGGATATTATGCTTGCCATGGTAATATTTTGCAGGTTTTAGGCCAAATTCAATGGAAACCCGTACCGAAAGCAGCAGATGTTCAAAGGAACAGTCACTACTTCTTCCAAAGATGGAATCTGAGCTAATGGAGCACATGGATGGAAAGATCTTTGAGTTAGCTTTCCAACGCAACTGGAATCGGGTCAATCGGAGTTCGGGAGTGAAAGTTAGGGCCAAAACCGTGAGACTGCGCGGACAGATGCATTCCTGTCGAGCGACACAAGTTGTGTCGACCGAAATGAAATCCTGTCGACCGACAGGAACTGTGTAGAGCGACACGCGCACCGGAAAGGCAGTTTTTGGCCCAGTTTGGAGATTTTTCCTTCCCAAATCATTACCTTTTGAAGATATACTTTCTCCCCCTATAAATATGACTTATTAGGCTCGAAAATTGATTCCTCTTTATCTTATTATTCAGTTTTTCAGCACTCCTTTATTTTATTTTCAGCATTAAACTCTTTAATTTCTTGTACTCTTTATTGTGGATTCAAGTACTTCAAGGTTCCTATTTCTTTAATGATTCAAGTAAGTTTCTTTACATCTTTTGCAATGTTTATTTCAATGATGTTAGGCTAGAACCCTTAACAGGTTCTAGGGTTTTCTCCATCCTTTTCAATATGTGTTAATTCAATTAAATCCAACCCTTAATTAATTGGTTCAAATTCTATGCTTTTGATTTTAAAATCTATTTTCAATTGAAGGATCGAGAGATGAAAATTGGATTAGGTTTATAGTTATTAATTTGAGACCGAGAGGAGATAATTAATAATAGGAAAATAGAATTTTGATACAACTGTTTTCTGTCTCAAAAGGAAGAATTAGTTGTAGGGTTTTCAAATCTGTATCTTTATTGAGATTGACTAGTTATTGTTCTTGAGACCGAGAGGTAAAATTCACTTTCTAGTAATCTAGGTTTTAATTGCCCAACAAAGGAATTAATTCCAATTTATCAGATTTCCCACCTTAATGATTATTTTGGGTTTGGATTGATTGTTTATCCATGTTGGATTGGATTGGTTGATTTCCCTAGAATCTGTGCTTTTTATTATTGAATTTTATTCCCAAGTTAATTTCTATTTTGAAAAACAAAACCCTCTTCTAAAAATTGGTTCACTCAAACAAAGAATTGATAAACTGTGTCCAGTACATGAGATGATTTCGTTGCACTATCCCTGTGGGTTCGACTAGCCTTCGGGTTATTATAAATTTATTTGCTGCTGTATTTTACAGCGTTATCAAGGATCCATGAGGAATGCAGCCTACTCCTACAGAAGTAGATCCCGATCAAGAGGTCTGACCCAGGATGCTTCTCAATACCTATTGAGATTGGAGGCAAAGAATTTCAGAATGTGCTGTGTGACACCGGGGCGAGCATCAACCTGATGCCCTGGTCCATCTACAAGAAATTGGAGATAGGAGAGATGAGAGCCACCACGATTACTCTTCAGATGGCGGACCGATCTGTGTCCAAGCCAAAAGGTATCATAGAGGACGTTCTTATTAGAGTTGGTCATCTGATATTTCCTGCTGATTTTGTAGTTCATGAGATGAAAGAGGATGCCAACACCCCAATGATCCTGGGAAGAGAGTTCCTCGACACAGCTGGTGTCTTGATCGACTGCAAGAAGAGAGAGATCACACTGAGAGGGAATGAAGAGTCTATAACCTTCTGCATAGAAAAGAACAAGAGGAAAGGGGAGTGCAACCGGATCACTACTGCTGAAGAAGAGGAAGAAGACGACGAAACACCGGAGGAAGAAGAAGAAGCCATCCGGTGGGAACGAGAAAACGAGTCAGTGAAATCGGCAATTAAGCTGGCTCCTTCCGAGTACACCACCATCATTCAAAACTGGAAAGTCTTCATGGTTGATTCGAGGGGTCGACGAGTCTGGACTCGACCGCCTTGGTGAGCTGAGCCGAGTCGAGCCACGACTGTAAATAAGGCACTGAATGGGAGGTAACTTATTGTGTTTTCAATTTTTCCCTTTTCTTTTTAGTATTTTCGAATTTCTTTTGTTTATCTTTGTTACTTTACTCTTATTTTTGTTTGAAAAAAAAAATCGAAGTCTGTCCTAACCGAGGCAGAGATTGCCACGGCCGAGACAGAAGTCCGAGACTTGGAACACTTCGACCGAGATAGAGGTCGACAAGAAGGCTCCATCCTGGCCAAGATGATGTTCGCCACAGCCGAGATGGGTGCCAGCAGACACAAATCCATGCCGGTCTGAGTCTGCAGTTGAAGGATAAAAAGTTGGTGTCTGAGGCCAACCAGTGAGGTACAGTTTCGAACTCTGAATCTGACTTTCAAACTTATTCTCTCTGACTTTTGAATAAGTTTGGGGGGGTGAAGATTTAAGGGTTTTGAAACTCCTTTCTATCTTTTATTTGCTTTATTTAAATTTCTGCATGGGAAATTTTTTTGAATAAGACGCGAGATTGTTGGAACTTGAGCATGATTGAACCCTAGGACAAGAATGCAAGATTTTAATTGATTGACTTAGTTTGCGTTGATTGTGATAGTGGTTGAGTATGCCTATGAATGTGAATACCGCGGGATTACTTGTTTTGATACTTGCGTTGGCATGATTGTTAGATGATGATCTGATGTTTACTGTGGATGAAAAATTGTCCTAAGTGTGAGTTTTTGAGCCTGAAATTCGATTGTGAGTGTGTCTGCAATTTTGAGTTTCTCTAGAACTTGCTCTGTTTCTCTTTCAAGACTGCTAGTGTGCACAGGTTTAGGAAGTGATTTTAGGCCATCTTTGTTTAGTCTATTTTCCCATACATTGCCTTAATTAAATGTCATCCCTAGTCAGCCCTTTTGAGCCTATGATATTTTCTTTCTTTGTCTATGAGTTGGAAATAAATAGGGAAATCAACTCTTGTCTATGAGAGTGGGTTGGGATTTGTTTGAGAAGGATAAGATATTATTATAAGGGTAAAAGCAAAAGAAAAGGTTGGGCTCTAGAAAAAGAAAAAAAAAAAAGAAAAAATGTGTTGTTGTGTTTGTTAATCCTTATAAGCTCAAATGTATAATCAAAATTGTTTAGAGCATAAAAGGATGTGTGGAAAAAAAAACAGAGAGAGAAGACACAAATAAAAGAGCCATGGTTTGTATTGAAGACCTAAGGAGTTGGGTAGATATGAATAGATAGTGAGTTGAGATTGATGAAGTGGATGCACTAAATTTGATTTTGAGTCACTTGGCCAAATATTTCCCTACCCTTCACAAAAGCCTACATTACAACCTTGAATAAAGTCCTTTCTGATCTTAGACTTGTGTGCACATATTTGCAGTGGAGATTGAGATTATTTGCAAGCCTATGGTAGAACTTGAGTTTCATGACTTGTGTGTGATCTCATAATTATCCTAAACACTTGAGTGAATGAGCGAAACACTTCCCATGTGAGTCTTCCATAATTTACAGATTTTCTGATTCTTTCAAAAGTGCTGATGTATAGTGGAATTACGAGTTTGAATGTGATGAATCTTGTGAGGCATTGCACTACTCTTCTACTTGAACTTTTGATTCTTTCTTTTGTTGATTGAGGACAATCAAGTGTTTAAGTTTGGGGGGTTTGATAAGCTCGTTTTTCTACTCACTTATCGCATTGTTTTTCTTTTCTTTTATGCATTTTAGCATGTTTTCTTGAATAAACTGAGCATGAGTGTATATTAGAGGGTGTTATGTTTGCCATGGTAAGATTTCGCAGGTTTTAGGCCAAATCCAATGGAGAACCCATACCGAATGGAACAGATGTTCAAAGAAACAGTCACAAATTCTTCCACCGATGGAATCTGAGCTAATGGAGCATGTCATTTGAAATATCTTTGAGTTAGCTTTCCAACGCAACTGGAATTGGATCAATCGGAGTTTGGATGCGAAAGTTATGGCCAAAAATGTGAGACAGCGCAGAAGGGTCGGAAGTGGCGAAAATTTCTCTGTTTGGACCAAAATCAAAGCCATCTCGACCGAGCCGAATCCTCCATCTCGGCCGTAGCAAGGGCCATCTCGGCCGAGACAGACTGTTTTGGCGAGATTTTGCGAGATTTTCATATATTTTGGGCGAGAATTGCTTGGGGAACAAGTTATACATCAATTTGGAAGCAATAAATCATATCTTTTGAAGATATCCATCCAAGACCTCAACCCTACTTCTATATAAACTCTTCAATAGCTCAGAATTATTAGCCTTCTTTTTATCTTTTAGCTTTTAATTCTTTAATCTTCTTCCCCTTTACAGTTTTTACACCTTTATTTTTCTGTTTTCTTTAGAATTCCTCTTTACTTTTATTTGTTGAACCTTTACTTTTTAATGCAATCTTTATTTTTCCATGCAATGTTTATCTTTAATATGTTAGGGTAGAACCCTAAACAGGTTCTAGGGTTTCTCCATCTGTGATGCTTGTTTAGATTTATTTATTCAAACCCTTGTATTGGTTTAAACTCTTTGATTTTATTTCAAATATATTTTCAATTGAAGGATCGAGAGATGAAAATTGGAATATGTTTTAGTTACTGATTGAAGGACCGAAAGGTGAAAATCGATAATAGGAAGTAAGAGTTTAATATTTTTGATTATTTGTCCGACCAAGAAGATTTCAATTGTAGGAAAATCTAGATCTTTGTGAAATTGATTAATTGGTGTATTTTGAGACCGAGAGGAGATAGATCACTAATTAGTAATTTAGGTTTTAATTGCCCGACCAATGAATTAACTCCAAAATAAAAGGTTTTCCACCAAAATTGTGTTTCATGGGTTTGAATATTTAATTCTTGCAAGTTGATCAGATTGGTAGATTTCCCTGGAATCTGTGCTTTTTAATATTTGAATTTCTCTCTTTAATTATTTCTTTTGAAAAACCAAAAACCTCAAATTTGATTTGCCAAACAAAAGATCTGAAAACCATATCCAGTACATGATTTTCCCTCGTTGCACTATCATTGTGGGATCGACCAACCCTTGGGTTGTTTATAAATTTATTTGCCCTTTGCTATAATTTGTATGCAGATTTAGCATCGATCAAAATCCCATCCTCTAAGGTTGGAAGGCCCCAGGGTAAGGTCGGGGAACGTTTGCTCGAGCAACCAACTTAGCTGCACTCTGTAAGGAAGAGGCAGGTTTGGGTACTCTTGCACACACCGCAGCACACCTCTAAAGACGAAAGCTGCCCAGTCCACCTCCGCTAGATCGTCAACGGCCATCATCGCCTTCCATTTTTCTCTGCTAAAGGTCATGCTTTCAGAGTCGTCTCCGACGAGCATGCCACTCACAATGTGAAAGATGACACGGTACGGTGTCTTGAGGCCGTAAGCAGATGCCGAAAGAGAAAAATCATAGTGGAGAGAGGACCTCCATTTTCCCCATGAGGTCCACTCAGGAGCCGTCTCATGAGAACGGTAGTCCATCACGGCTTTTGGGCCCCAAGGAAGATCAAAAGCTGTAGCGAACACCTCAGGTGTCCACTTAACCAGCTAATTTCGGAAAACGCCATGTATAACGGCCCCATCCGGATCACAAGAACCAAGGAAATGCTGTAGTTGAGCATTTTGAAAGGAATAAGGGGTAGTGGAGACGAACTTCTCTAGTTCGGTATGACGAAGAGTAGCCATGACTGTCTCCGCCACATGGTAGTTGTTCTCATACTCTGAGTATAATCCTGATTCGCAAAGTATTTGGTTACGATGCACGAAAACGGGAGGAACAGGATTCATGTTGAGGAAAGGGAATGTTTTGCTTGGATATGGTGGAGAGAAAAGAAGTAAGGGCGAAAGAATATGTAGCGAATGGACTGCGAAAGCCTATTATTTATAAGCCCTGCAAGATACTTGGAATTCCTTCTAATGGAATTTGACAAGTCACGTTTTGGAAGTTCAAAGGGTGTCTACTTGAAATAGTCATTTGACTGCCACTCTTTGGTCAAATTATTTCAAGTTACTTTTGAAATAGAAAGAAAGAAAAGGAGCATTTATTGCGCGCAGACGGACGCAACAAATGGGGAGAAGACACGTCATTTTAGGACAAGATTGTGGGAATGCTAATTTTCACACGCCACATCAAATTTGCCCAGCCGTCGATTCAACTTGAGGAAATTCAACCATATCCGTCCGATTTAGCCATATGTGCTAACTTCCTCAAAACTTCATCCTACTCAAAATTCAAATCCCTAAACCCCCGAAACTCTTTCGTCTTTTTTTCTTTCAAATTTTTCTCGAAGAAACCTTACTCTCTCTAAATTCCGAACCATGGCTTCAAATTCCAACTCTCCAAAAACCCAAAATCAGGAACCCAACCATCTTGAATCCCCTCACGCTATAAACCCAGAAGATTTCATTTCTTCATCCCCACTGCAACCACCCACCTTCGTTTATCCGCCGATTGACAGTTCTCCACTGCATGTTCGACATGCACCCGGTTTCACTGGAATAATAAAGAAGGAGGATATCGACGAGTCTATTCCATACAGCAAATTAGTTGTTTTGGCCCGGAAGAAGGAATTATCAGGACATACAAGGGAGCAGAGGCGTTTGGCGCAAATTATGAAGGACAGGATCTTATATATGCCTCTCGCCACCAAACATTTTCCACAGTGGATTCTGGATGTTCTTGACTCCGAACATTTGTTAAAGTATCTCTCTGCCGAACCTGATCATTTTCATCCGCACATAGTTTCTGAATTCTATGCTAGGGTTGTAGTGGATGATGATCAGAAATCATTTAAAACTTGTGTCTATGGAAATTTTGTGGATGTGAATGTTGATCTCCTTTCGAGAATATTTGGGCTTAGAAATTATGGAACGAAAATTTCTCAATATAAGGTGAATGATATCGCTGAGATGGAAAGGAGATGGAATCTGTGGAAGAAGCCAGGGGAGCTGAAGGATAAGAAGGGATAGGTGATTACGTTTAAGGTTGCTACTCCAATTAATACCCTGATGGATGAATATAAGCTCCTCGCGGAGATTGTGAACAAAATGCTCCAATGTGACGCCGGCTCATATTCGGAGCTCTCTGCGAAGAAGTATGCTGTTATGATGGCTTTGAAGGATAACATTGTTGTTGTGCTAGTAGCTATGAAATTAATACGCAAGTGCACGTATGTCAAAAAAGTAATACAGATCTAAGTCCGGATATCGTACCCAAGAGAGTGAAAGTGAATCGTGCACATTCTATTGCTTGTAAATTAGGTGGTTTTTGTAACTTCTTCTAAACTAAATCAAAAGGAAAGCCTATAAAATGAAACCAAACAGTGCTAAAACAATTAATACTATTTCTCCCCACAAAATAATCATAAACAACTAGAATATGGTTTTAAAATCGATTATAAAATGCACTCGGGTTATTGACTTTTGTTATCTCCTCTCCTATATGCTGCGACATTGTTCAGGCATCAACTCTGATTCTTGCAACCTCACTCCTTTCTGTCCAGACTATCATCATAGCTCTAGATCTATGTTTTCTTGCTAACCTTCATATGTCTATGATAGATTTTGCCTTCAAACATACTACTTTAGAACAGGGGCTTTTGCAAGTCTTAGATTCCATGTATATCTACACTAGAAATTAAGATTGACCATGATTCCCTCGTCCTAGATCTCCTCTCAGTCTCACTAGGCGAAATCTCTACCTGCCACTGTCGTGTTTAGGTAGACAAACAAACCAGAATCAAACTCAAACACCAGATTTATCACAAGAACAGCTTCAACATATATTCAAGAAGACAACCAGTCAATAACCCGAGCTTAAAGAGTTTAGCTCATGCTTACAAAAGTTAAAAAGAAAATAACATTCGAGTTCATATCTACGAACATCATCCACAATAAAATATCAAACAAGTTCTGCAAGATAAAGATAAACTATTCGTGATTTTTGCAACTGCCACTGCTGCCTCTCACGAACTCTTCGTTCTCCCTTGCTCCCAAAACCTATGCCGATCTCCTCCTTGAATGATTGTTGTTTTTCTCTCTGTTGTCCTCTGTCAAAATATCTGCCCTGTCTCTTTTCAACTTCATCCAGGCCTTACACGTGGCTCCTCTATCTGCCTCCCAACTCTGACGATTCTCCTGAGCGACACGTGTCTGCTTTTGGGACAAGATCTGAAAAGTGCAAAGATCCTGTCTGCTGTGGTCCCAGATGACCTTCATTGGAGTTTTGGCCATGCTACTCTTATGCTGCGACATCATATTATTCTTTCTTGCTTCTGTCATGCTCCAGCATAATGAGGCCTGTGATACTATTCAAACAATTCCTTTCGCAAAACTCACAGTTAACACAATTACTACAAAATAGACCTTAATTTCATATACTAACCATATTATCTATATTATACCATTTATCCTATAAAACAGACCTAATTTAGCACATAATTAACTAATCTAGACAAAAAATAATAACTCTTTAAGAGAGTTATCACTCCCCCAAACTTAAGATGTTGCTTGTCCCCAAGCAACACAGACTCAAACAAAACAAAGGAATCTAATTTACATATTCTTGTCTTGAAGCTTTCAGTTCACACCAAGGGAATAAAGAAGAAAAATTTCATTCATAACTCCTAAGTAATCAAGCTTCAGCCACCACAATTTAGTAAGTTTAATCAAAGCAATTTAAACTAGCTTGACAATCAAAGTTGCAAAACTTTTCAGCAAGATAGCTAACAAGTGCTACAAGTTTAAACTTAACTTCCATCTTCAGCTCTCATGATCATTGATGCCACTGCTTTTGACTACCTTCAAACTTCAGCACATTCTCCACTAATAGAAATTATATCACATCAAGATCAAAAGGTCTTTTGAGCTTCTAATGTAAGGCTGGGGCCAAGGTGGGAACATTCTGGAAAAAGTGACAAATAGACTTGAGAGGCATGCTATAGGTTTTCCACTTAGGATTTATTCTTGAGATAAGATAGGAAGAACTTCAGATTCTTTCCAAATTAAAAAGTACTCTTTTTTTCTAGATGGTTATTAGTCCCATCTAATTTTTTCATTTTTTTTTTTTTTTTTTTTTCTATCTTTTTTTTTATTTTATTTTTTTATACACATGCTTCTAACAGGCTGTAGCATGGTTTATTTACAAACAAGCTCGCAAGCTTCTACAAAGTCACTCTATTGCATCTCTATCCATCTCTTATTTTTCTAACTACTAAGTGGGAGAACCTAAACAAGCCTACCTCTCAAATCAGGGTGAGTGTATGGGAATTTAGCTCACATCTTTTATGGTCAAAATTAACAAAAAGGCTCAAGGCTCAAATCTAGGTGCAAAGGTAAATGATGTACAATGAAAAGAATTTCTGCAGGCACAAAGATGAAGAGACTGCCTAAATCATTTCTTCATGTAATACTCATTCAAATTTTGCCTCAAATGGCCTAACATTTTCAGGTAGGTGGCATCTCACATGTTCTTTTCTCAGCAAAACTAAAGTACCATTTAAACTAAGCACGTAGCATATCAGGTTTTCAAAAACCAAATAACCACAGACTTTGTTCTTCAAGCTAGCCTATCATCCTAAGATTAAACTTGAAAATCTTGGGCGCTGACTCTCAATCACTCAGTCATCAATCATGAAATTTCAAGAGAAAAAGATCACTCACACACCCGCATCATTAAGCTCAAGACAAGATAATAGACACACTATCGATACTTCATAACATTCACTTAAACCACCAAACTAGACAAACTAAACATCCATTCAAAATAAAGACATCAACCTAAACTAAACAAACTAAAAACAGCGGGTTCAAACAATCACCCAACATATCCACACAAACACAAATTTAAAACAGAGTTTTTGTTCAAAAGGGTAGAGTTTAGAATTGACCACAGCCTCAGGTAGGCTTCTTTTTCTTCCCCACAACAGACGTTCCTTTTTCAGCTTTCTTGCCTTCCACCTTCTTCACCAACTCTTCAGTCTGAAACTGCATCTCCATCATCATAGTGTGAAGGTCTTCAAATTCCTTCAGGATTTGATTGCTTTGCTCGGAGATGTCATCCAATTTTCCCTGCAAATCCTGCACAGAAATTTGGTTAACTGAAGAAGGATCCACTCCTTCTCTTTTCTGGGAGTTCTCATGCCTCTGGCACAGATATTCGACATTGAAGTAAGTTCTCATAGTCTTGCGTGGCTCTTCATCATGGAAGGGAACTCCAGCTTTCTTGCACAATTCAGAAATCAAAGAAGGACAGAAAAGTGGTCCTCGTTCCTTCGAAGCAGAGTAACCAACAGCATCAACCAAAAATGGTGCGTAGTTGATCGGTTCACCCTTCAGAATGGCAGCAATCATCAGGATGCGGTCCTGACTGATGTTGGTGTTATGGGTGGTCGGACTAATCCTGTTCTTCAAAAACTGCAGCCACAAATTTGCCTCCGAATGCAGGAACTTGGATAGCACGTATTTGTTATCTTTCGCCTCATCATTCCAATGTGCTCCTGGGAGTCCTACCACTTTCAAGGCGTTGTCCAACTGCTTCTTTGTGGGTGCAAGACAGATCTTCATGAACTCGTCGGGTTCTGGTGCATGAGTTCCAAAAACTTCAAGTATAGCTTCAGCATTTAATCTCACTTCCTTTCCTCGGACAATAGCTACAATCTCAGGCTTCTCGGTAGAGGGTTGCTCACAGTTTGCATAGAACTCTTTGACCAATGCGATGATAGGAAAAGGTGGTGGTATCACAAAATGTTCCCACCCCTGCTGCTCGATCTGCTTCATCAAATCCTCGGGTAGAACTTTCAAGTTCTTGAATCCTCTTTCGCTTAACAGCTGCCTTTCCATGACAAATTTCATCTTTTCCTTGTGCAATTTGGATGAAAACTTGGGAAGGTTGTCAATTTCATCCGGGGTCAAAGCCTTTCCTTCATCCACCTTTGCTTTTCGTTTCTTGATTTTTTCCCTCTTACTCATCTACTCCTTTTTCTGAGATTTGCTAGACGTTTCTCCTTCTTTCACTGCCACCACTTTAATCCTCCTTCCTGTCTTAGGATTTCTTGGAATTGGCTCTTGTTTGCTTGCTGGAACTTCTTCTTCCCTCTTTCTTTTGTTAACTTTCTTCGGTGGTTCCTCCTCTTCTTCCTCTGATTTGTCCTCTTCTCCATCTGATTCCTCTTCTCCATCTGATTCCTCTTCGGCTTCTGACTTCTCTGACGCTTCTTCTAATTCCTGATCATCTGATGCTTGCTCTTCTGATGCAGCAGCATCACTCTCTTCTGAAGTCTGCTCATCCTCAGATTCTATTTTTGCCTCGTCACTTTCTTGGCTTGCTTCTTCTTCTCGCTCTACATCCTCACTTTCTTCATTCTCGGAAATTTCCTCCTCAGACTGCATCTTATCCTCGACCTTCTTTTGTCTCGATTCTCTTGCAGGGGTAACTGATTTCTTGGGTTGGACTTTTGAAGTTGGCTTCTTTTGCTCTTTCTGGGTTGCACTTGGCTCTTTCTTCTTCGTGCTTGAGGCCGATGGGGTAGCCTTCTTACTTCCTGCTGATTTTTCTCTTTCTACTTCAATCAGTCGTAATTGTTCAGCAGCATGAACCAATTTCTTCAGACCTTCTGTCTCCCTTTTTGCTTTCTCGGATTGTGTTTCCTTCCTTGCAACAGATGTATCTTCATCATGCACCTCCACAGGGTTGTCTGCACTTGTCTTCGGAAGCTTTGCATTCCTTCTCGCCATAGTTGCAACTGCAGTTCGGCTGGACCTTCGCACTGGTTTCTCCTGTGCCTTTCCTTTCTTTTCAGGGCTGGGAATTGGACTTTCTACTGAACCAGGCTTCCTTTTCGCGGGTTGTTTAGTTTTCATCTCAGATATTTCTGGACTCATTCCAAATCAGAAAATAAGCACGAGACATCTTTTCAAACACAATGCACAGATAAATTTCCCAAATTCTAGCAAAACAGACTATTTTGCAACAGTTCATCCAAGCAAGGAAAATACCCTCCCCCAAACTTTATGCTTCAGTATGAATTCAGAAAGTTCAGCTCACAGATTTCAAGAAAAATACGAGGTTTAGATAATTTCCTTTACTTGAATTCAAATTTTTAAACAGCCCTAGAGAAGAACTATCCTACCCCTTTCTGTCTCGCATGCATAAAACATGTCACATTTTAGCCCTAACCAGATGACTACCCATCACAATGCAGTGTCCTCAAACATCAAACATGTGATTTGCAAGAAGTTTCACACCAGAATTTACAGAAAAACCAAGATTCCCAAACAATTTTTAAGAAAATTCGAACTTGAAAATTACCGTTGGCTACATGTTTCTCCATGTTCTCTCACTAGTTGCAGTTTGAAAAAAAACAACAAATGAAATAAAAGAGATGGAGTACTTACAATGACTCTTTATCCTCACAGACCTTCGGATTTTCTTGTTCAATTTGTCGCTTTCTTCTTCCAATTACCCAAAGTGGTGAAGTTTTCTTTTTCAGAATTCTCAAACGCAGAAAATAAATATACAGAACTAGGAAACCCTTCGACTTCTTGTGAAACGACACATTATAAAATTCAAAATTTAACCACCACAAATAAACCTGCCAAAAAGTAACTCTGCCTCCGATGACATCAGCGGCAACAGTTTCTCAGCGGTTATTTGCCTTCCATGTGTCCCTTTTCTGTAAAATTTTCTATAGTTAATTTTTCTTACTCGGTGCAAAATATATATTCACATAAAATTTTCAGATTTTTCCTAATCTATCAAACTAAAACTTAAAATATATTATAAGATATATGAAATTAACTCTAAATTTACTCTAACACATGGAATTTAACTACCTAAAATAAAGAAATCATGCTATTTACATGTTGTAGCAAACAAAGATAAATACTATTAAACTAATCATAAAACATAATATAAAATGCATTAAATTAAAAGTGTTACTCCCTGAACTAATTTTTATGCAATTTTGATGACATTCCTTCCAATGGTTCAGGAGCTCCGATGCTTAAGGTTCTTCAATGGGAATGGAAGCCTTCTCCCTGTCTATGCTTCCTCCATGATAATGCTTCACCCTAGCTCCATTTACTTTGAATGTTTCTCCAGTGTCCTCATTCTTCAGATCCACTGCTCCATGTGGATACACCTTAACCACTACGAAGGGTCCTGACCATCGAGATTTCAGCTTCCCTGGGAATAACTTCATCCTGGAGTTGAACAATAAAACTCTCTGTCCTTCTTCAAATTTCCTCTCAGAAATCCTGTTGTCATGCCATTTCTTAACCTTCTCTTTGTACAACTTGGCATTTTCATAAGACTGCAGCCTCAATTCATCAAGCTCATTCAGCTGCAACATTCTCTTTGCACCACTGCATTTTGGATCCAAATTCAACTTCCTTGTTGCCCAATACGCCTTATGTTCCAACTCCAAAGGCAAATGACAAGCCTTCCCACAAACAACCTGTAAGGTGACATTCCCAAAGGAGTTTTATAAGCAGTTCTGTATGCCCAAAGTGAATCATTCAGGTGCTTAGACCAATCCTTCCTGGTCACATTCACTACCTTCTCAAGGACATTCTTTACTTCCCGGTTGGAAAGCTCTGCCAGTCCATTAGTTTGTGGATGATACGCTGTGGAAACTCTGTGGGTGACATTATACTTAGCCAACATCACAGACAAACTTTTATTGATGAAGTGAGTACTTTCATCACTGATTAAAGCTCTTGGTGTGCCAAATCTGGTAAAAATGTTCTTGTGGAGGAACTTCATTACTGTAGCTGAATCATTGCGGGCACAAGCACATGCTTCCACCCATCTGGACACATAATCTACTGCTAGTAAAATATATTCATTCCCAAAAGACATTGGAAATGAACCCATAAAATCCATTCCCCACACATCAAACAATTCTACCTCAATTATGTTGTTCAATGGCATTGCATTTCTAGCAGGCAAGTTTCCAACCCTCTGACATCTATCACAATTCTTCACAAATGAGAATGAATCTTTAAAAATAGTGGGCCAAAAGAAACCTGACTGAAGAACTTTTGCAGCTGTTCTCTGTCCACCGTAATGCCCTCCATATGCTGCAGCATGGCAGTCTGCCAAAATTGCTTGCGTATTTTTCTCTGGTACACACCTTCTAAAGACTTGATCTGATCCTAATTTGTACAACATCGGATCATCCCAATAATAATACTTCGCATCATGGAGAAATCTCTTCAACTTCTGCCCCTTGACTCCATAAGGTTTCCTCCCAGTAGCCAAATAGTTAGCTATATCAGCATACCATAGGGCTTCCTCTTCACATCTCATCAGCTGCTCATCTGGAAATTTATCATTGACTTGCTCAATCTCTTCTTCTCCATTGAGGTTTTCGAGTCTGGAAAGGTGGTCTGCTACTTGATTCTCAGTCCCTTTCTAGTCTCTAATTTTAATATCAAATTCTTGCAATAGCAAAATCCACCTGATCAACCTCGGCTTGGCATCTTTCTTGGCCATTAGATACTTGATTGCTGAGTGGTCTGTGTAAACAATCACTTTGGACCCCACCAGATATGATCTGAATTTGTCAAAATCAAATACCACAGCTAACAGCTCTTTCTCTGTGGTTGTATAATTCCTCTGAGCTCCATCAAGGGTTCGACTTGCATAATAGATCACCCTGAATATTTTCTCCTTTCTCTGCCCCAAAGCTACTCCTATAGCAAAATTACTGGCGTCACACATGAGTTCAAATGGAGAATTCCAGTCTGGTGGTTGCATAACTGGTGCAGAGATCAGTGCAGCTTTCAGCTTTAAGAATGCTCCCATACATTGTGGAGAAAACTCAAACTTCCTGTCTTTTTCAAGTAGCTCGGATAATGGCTTTGCAATCTTAGAGAAGTCTCTAATGAATCTTCAGTAAAATCCTGCATGCCCCAGAAAACTCCTTACTGCCTTGACTGAACTTGGTACTGCCATCTTTTCAATCACCTCAATTTTGGCTGGGTCAACTTCCATTCCAGCTCTTGATATCTTATGTCCCAGGACTACTCCTTGTTGCACCATAAAACAACACTTCTCCCAGTTCAGCACCAACTGTGATTTCTCACACAATTGTAAAACATTTTCCAAATTCACCAGACATGCTTCAAAATCTTCCCCAAATACTGAAAAGTCATCCATAAAAATTTCCAATCCATTATCTATCATCTCAGAGAAAATAGCAATCATACAACGCTGAAATGTTGCTGGAGCATTGCATAACCCGAAAGGCATCCTCCTAAAGGCAAATGTGCCATAAGGACAAGTAAATGTGGTTAACCCTTGATGTTCTGGGGCTATTGCTATTTGATGATATCCTGAATATCTATCTAGGAAACAGTAGAACTCCTGTCCAGCTAGCTTATCTAGCATCTGATCTACAAATGGTAAAGGAAAGTGATCCTTCTTTGTTGCATCATTCAACTTCCTGTAGTCAATGCAAATTCTCCATCCAGTTACTGTTCTTGTAGTGATCATTTCATTGTTCTCATTCTGAACCACTGTGACTCCACCCTTCTTGGGAACACATTGCACAGGGCTTACCCAAGAACTATCAGAAATGGGAAATATAATCCCTGCATCCAGCCATTTGATCACTTCTTTCTTCACTACCTCCTTCATATTGGGATTTAATCTCCTCTGTGGCTGAATAGAATTTTTGCTTTCTTCCTCTATCAGAATCTTATGCATACAGATTGTGGGACTTAACCCCTTGATGTCAGATATAGTCCATCCTATTGCTCGCTTGTGTTTTTTCAGCAATTCCAACAAACTTTGCTCATTTTCTTCCTTCAAATTTGCTGCTATGATCACAGGTAATGTATCTGATTCACCCAAGTAAGCATATTTCAAGTGAGCAGGTAGAGGTTTTAGGGTTAATTCTGGGGGTTCTTCCATAGAAGACTTGGTTCCTTTTATTTCTCTAGACAACAGATCCAATGGCTCAAATGGTTGCCTAACTCCCCCGAACTTTTGCCCTTGCTCTACCCATGCTGTAGCTTCACTGGGTAATTCCTCAGCATCATCTTCCTTCCTAGAATGATTTTCTTCAAAATATTCTTCGATTACTGACTCCAATATGTCCATAGAAAAATATTCCTCAGAGTCATCATGGACCTTCATAACATTAAATAAGTTAAAAGTAGCTTGCTCATCTTGTACTCTCATAATCAGCTCTCCTTTCTCTACATCAATCAGTGTCCTTCCTGTAGCTAGGAATGGTCTTCCCAAAATGATTGGTACTTCCCTGTCTGCTTCATAATCCAGAATAATGAAATCTGCAGGAAAGATGAACTTATCCACTCTCACAAGTACATCTTCAATCTTCCCTTCAGGATGTACAGTGGATCTATCTGCCAATTGAAGGGAAATAGTAGTAGGTCTTGCTCCCCCAATGCCTAACTTCTTAAAGATTGACAACGGCATTAAGTTCACACTCGCCCCCAAATCACATAGAGCTCTACCTACATCTCGGCCTCCAATAGAGCAAGGAATGGTGAAACTTCCTGGATCCTTCAACTTGGTTGGAATCTGTCTCCTCAGAGGTCCACCTACTTCCTCAAACAATGATACAGTCTCAAATTCCTTCAGTCTCTTCTTCTTTGACAGAATATCCTTCAAAAACTTCACATAAGTCGGCATCTGTTCAAGAGCTTCCACTAATGGCACGTTGATGTGAATTTGCTTTAGCATCTCAAGAAACTTCTTAAACTGCTCCTCTTCCTTTTGCTTCTTGAATCTGGTTGGGTATGGTGGTGGTGGTATATAGTTATATTCCTCCAACCCGGATTTCCTTTTAGCCTTAGAAATATTGTTCTCTGGTACTTCTGTAGGTTTCTCTACAGGTTCATCTTCTTCTCTCGAATCAGGTAACTCAACTTCCTTTTCCAGCAACTTATCTTTCTGCGGATTCTCCTTAGTTATTGTGGTTCCTGATGATGATCCTTCACCCGCTTCTAAGTTATTGGCCTTCCTCTCTTCAAATTGTTTTCCACTTCGAAGTGTAACAACCTTGCATTGTTCCTTACCGTTCATAGGATTCTCGGTGTTACTTGGCAAAGCTCCCTGTGGCCTGCTCCTCAACTCGGTTGCTAACTGCCCCATTTGCATTTCCAGACTCCTTAAAGAGGATGCTTGACTCTGAATCAGAGCATCTTGATTTTTAAGGCGCACCTCATTTTGAGTCATGAATTCCTTCATCATTTCCTCCATAGTTTTCTCTTGCCTCGGAGGTGGAGCTTCCAAACTTTGCTGCTGATTATAATTCCCCTTGTTATAATGCTACTCCCTTGCTGTTGCATTATGATTTCCTTGTCCAGACCAAGAAAAGTTTGGATGATTCCTCCAGCCAGGGTTGTATGTATTCGAATATGGGTTGTTGGTTTGTTGATGATGATTTCTATTTCCCACATAACAGACCGATGTTGGATTTGATGGGCACTCCTCAAACTGGTGTGCTCCCCCACAATAAATACAGTCCAAAGGTCCTGAGGGTTCTGCACACATCGAAGTTGCCTTACTTGGGCTGGTGTTCTTCTCAATACTCTTCATAGTTCCTCCTAGAGCCTCCATTTGCACAGTCAACGCTTTCATTGGATCAACTTCCAGCACTCCTGCAACCTTAGGAGTAGAAATAGCTGCTGCTCTTGAGTTTGCCCAAAAATAATTGTTGGCAGCCACCTTATCAAGAATTTCACAAGCTTCATTGTAAGTTTTGTCCAACAATGCTCCTCCAGATGTAGCATCTATCATCATTCTTGAATTACCATTCAATCCATTGTAGAAAATCTCCATCTGAATACAATATGGTATCCCATGATTCGGGCATCTCCTTAATAGTTCCTTGAATCTTTCCCATGCCTCACTAACAGACTCATCATCTTGTTTGAACGCCATGATTGCATTCCTGCACCGTGCATTTCTGGTTGGAGGGAAATACTTCAACAAAAAGGTTTCAGTCAATTTGTTCCAGGTAGGCACAGATCCTGGTGGTAAATTAGTGAGCCAGGTTTTTGCACTGTCCCTTAGAGAAAAAGGGAATAACCGCATTCTTAAGGCCTCAGGTGTGACTCCTTGCAGCTTGAAATTATCACAGATCTCCAGAAAAGATTTCAAATGCAAATGTGGATCTTCTGTAGCTGTCCCCCCAAATTGCCCCAAACTCTGCAGCATTTGAAACATCACAGGTTTCAACTCAAAGTGTTGTGCCTGAACTTCTGGCCTTGCAACCTCTGGATCAAACTCCAAGAACCTCGGCATTGTATAAGTCCTGATTATCCTATCCCTTTCATCAACTGGTTCTTCCAACTCAATTTCCGGCTCAGGAATTCTCTCAGCCATCTTTTTAGCTCTTTGCTTTCTTCTGTTCTTTCTAAAAGTTCTCTCTATCTTTGGATCAAATAAAAATATTTCTCTAAATGTTTCCTCGCTCATACACC
>JAPKLW010004194.1:19306-29697 GCA_026898455.1 Plectranthus barbatus
TTAACTAATCTAGACACAAAATAATAACTCTTTAAGAGAGTTATCAAACATCAAAGGAAATTGGGCTGAATTCATCTTTGAGCGTTGGGCTGAGCACGCTCGGAAAAATGATCATATGGCGGTGGATGGCACATTCTCTTCAAATGTGAATTTTGGGCTAAAGATCAGCAAATACTTAGAAACGTTGTTCACTAACAAAGGTGTTGATTGTGGTGTAAGTCTCCTGTCCACAGACTACATTCCGGCAACAAAGAAAGAGCCCAAGCCTGTGAGCTTTAGAAATCCTCGTAAGATGACAGGGAAGTCAAATGTGAACAAGGACAAGCCTACATCTCCTGAAGAATCGGATCCTGCCACCACTTCATTTCGAATATTGGAACCGGCTCTTCCCATGACCGCTGAAGAGATCGCCATACTTCAGACGAATGCTGAAACAGAGCATTGTTTCAAAAACCTTGAAGATATTGAAAAGCTAGGAAATCTTCCGGTTGATCAAATAAATGAGATCATGACCTCTAAGGAAGCTGATCAACAGCCACTTGTTTTGGGTCCTCTCGCTATCCAATTTCAAACGAAGATGAGGTCTGCCCTATCTTCACCGGCGAAGAACGCTATGAAAAGAATGAGGAAGAAGTTGGTTCTGACTTCAGATCATGAGGAATCAGAAATAGTTGATGCAGCGACAAAGGCTGCTGAAGCCTCCGCAAAAGAAAAAGCTGCTGATGTCGCAGCTGAAAAGATGACTACTGAAGTCACAGCAGAGGAAGCTGCTGAAGTCGATACAAATCACATTCCTCTGTCATCCAGATCCCTGAAAGAGCGCATTCAAGGAGTGAGAAAAACTAAGAGAAAGCGCGAAGCTCAAAGGAGAGAGCTTGAGAAGAAGGAATATCAGAAGTTTATTGCTGGGATGACGTTCGAAGGAAGAGACCAGGAATTCAAACGTATCAAGAAATCTGCTGAGGATAGGAAAGCTCAGAAAGGTGCAAAATTATTGGAAGAAGCATTCACAGGAGGCAATACTATCCTAGAGGAGCCAACTATCAAAGATGGAAGGATCACTATTTCCATTCCTCAAGTTGATGCCACTGGGGCAATCATATCCGAACAAGATGCCATGTCGGATACGGAGCTTGATCAAGCAATCCAGACTGGCAGATTCGACAGGGAGGAAATGATTGTGGATCTAAGTAGTAGCTCTGATGAGGATCATCTCATCAGAAGATCAACAAGACGAATCCCCGGGAATCCAGAAGCAGGTCCTTCTGGTGTAGAGAAGGAAGAAGGTGATAAGGGAGATCACGCTGAGAAAGAATCTGCTGAGCAGATTGTTCAAGGAGAAGAACACCCCAATGCTGAGCAAATGATTTGCTCACCACAGGCTGCTGTAGATGAGTCATCTGATACACTGGTGGAAATTGATCCTGAGGAAGATCTTTGCCAAAACATTCGTCCAATTGTTGTTTCAGCAAACAATGAAAACGTACCTCCCACTTGTCTCCCAGAACCTGATGAAGGACTCGAAGATGTTTATGTTGCTGACGGTCTAAAGAAAGTCTCTACAGAATGTGGGGATCCACTTCGATCGTCGTTCACTAAAAGTCAAGTAAATTCTGATTTTGAATTGATTGGCCGTGAAATTGAGAAATTTGTGGAGTTGGTGGTAGAGAAAGAAATCAAGGAGGTCTTTGCTGGAGAATTGGAGGAAAGCACTGACGCGGGAATTAGATTGGGACGTGAGCTCAGGAGATGGAAGAAGTTTGATTACATTTCGAGAAAGCTCGGTCTAGAGGAGAGAGAGTTGATGATGGCATGGAAAGGCCTAAATTTTTGGAGACGTGAGGAACTCTGGGCAAATGATTGGATGGATCAATCCCCCTGTTCCAAGCAATATAGTGATAAGTTCGTCCTTGCTAGGCTTCAAACCATCAAGGCACATCGGTTAACATCCTCTCCACGTTCTCTGCCGGAGTCTACCTTTGCTTCTGATGGATTATCAGATGCTCACATTCATTTGTCTAGGCGTCAAGCCAAAGCAGCTGTTGAATACAAGAAGTGCCAAGCTGAACTCATGCAGTTTGAAGATTCAATGCTTCAAGCTAGGTTGGCTGCAATTCGCGAAGCAGAAGAGCGCAATGCTCAAAGGTTTGAGACTGTCGCATATTGGAACAGAGAGGAGGAATTGCAAGCCTATATGTTAGCACACTCTCTAGCAGAAACACAGAAACTCGAGGAAGCAGAAATTGCTGCCGCTAAAGCAGAGTATATGAGAGGAATCGAGGAGGCAGTACATCTGCTAGCCACTACCAATCGAAGTGATACTGCTGACACAGGGAGTACAGAAGTAGTCATGGAAGAAATCTCCACTTCCACTGCTGGGAATCAAGCAGTCATTGTTCCCACTACTTCATCCTTCTTTGCTACTCCGGTTAGCTCTCTCCATTTCCCGACATATTTGAACTCTATAGTTCAAATGGCCGTTCAAAGTGTTGTGTCTACCATATCAGAGAGAATGGTGATCGAAGCTACGGACATAAGGAGAGAGATTGTTGCAGTTAAAACAAATGTTGATACAGTCACAACCAAGATGTCTACAGTTGAGTCCGACGTTTCTTCTGTCAAAGCCACTGTCCAGGAAGTCAAGGACGACGTAGCGGTGCACAAACAACAAGTGGAGCATAAGGTGAATTCTTTTTCCTCCAAACTTTTTGATGCAATCAAAGAGGGGGAAGCAAGGAGGATTGTTGAGGCTGCTGAGAGGAAGAAAGCTAAAGAAGCTAGAACCGCTGCCAAAGAAGAGAAAAGGAAAGTGTTTGAAGAGCTTAAACAGAAAGAAACAGAGCTTAAGCAGAAGGAAACGGAAGTGAAAATCAAGATGTTTGAAGAAGAAAACGAGAGGTTGGCGAAGGATCTTGAGACAGAGGCCGCTGAACGTGCAGCTGCTAAGGAGCTTCTGGATACATTTGTGCAGTTGGCATCCAACAAATTCGATGAGTTCGACAAGCTAAAGAAGTCTGCTTCAGACTCCTGACTACTCTCCTATCTTTGGTATTTTTTTTTTTTTTCTGTCTCCGTCTATCATTTTCATTGTACTTGTAACGAATCTATCATATAAATGAAAATTGATCAGACTGAGACAACCTCTCATTGTCAATCTCTAATTTTCACTGCGTGCGCTAATAGAAATACACTATCTATGTATTCAATGCAATTATAACTGTTGAGCCTCGGTCGTCGACCCTGAAGGAACGACCGACGAACGAGACAACTCCAGGCCAGTTCGACGGACTCCAAGCCAGTTCGACGGACTCTAGGCCAGTTCGACGGGCTCCAAGCCAGTTCGACGGACAGACTACGGTTGATCTTCGACAGGAATGCTAACGGTCCCCGACCTTCCCTATTCTATCATTAAACTTTCGGCTATTAATGTCGTAAACCATTAGAGTTCATTATTGGTTGTAATTGCACAATAAATACGATAATGTAATAAATAGGAGAAAAGAAGAGAGGGAGAGGACACACATGAACGGTGAGAGTCTCCTTCTCTTGCAAAACTCCCATATTCTCCAAATTCTTTCATCTTTCTCAATGATAATTCTCCATTCTTTTTTAGTATTCGATCTTACAAATTTCGTGCATCAACAATAACTATTTTTGAGATTGAGAAAGTGGATGCTGCTGATCTTCCAAGGGTGCTAGAATTTCTAGCATATTAACTTTGCAGCATTCTCTTATGTGTTTAATCGATAAATATTTCCCAGCATTGATTGAGGGGGAATTCATTTTTTTGTTGTTGCTCGAACTAAGGTGGATAAACTCTGTGATAGGTTGCTAGGATAGCTTAGTCTTTTGTAAACACAAACATTCTTCCTCTTAGCTTCAGCAAATGATAGTAAGCTTTGATCGCACCAAAAAGGGGGAAATTGTTGGGAAATTATTCCGAAAATCTCCCTTAGGACTTATTTGTAAAAGGTTTTGTTGAATCAAACCTTAGCATTTGGTCGATCATTTGCTGAACTCTAGAATAGTCTAGCATATCTTGTAATGTCCTGTATAGATCTTATCTTGAGTTGTAATAGATTAGTTTGCTAGAAGGATTCCTAGCAGACAATGGAGAAGGACATCTGCTAGAAGGCATACGCTAGCAGAATGCTAAGGCTTTAGCATTTGCTAACATTCAGCAAACCTTGAAGAATGCTAGCAACAGACATCAAAGGATCGAGTGTCAGCGGAAGGCTCTAGCAGAATGTTACATGACAGCATTCGCTAAGGGATATTAGCATAGCAAAGAATGTCATTAGCTGAAGCCTCTCTGCCGTTCTGACAAAAGTACACACAAAGGACGAGACTTTCCCAAAGTAGCTCGGAAAGTACAGTCCTACTCCATAAAGCGACTGCTCAAGTTAAATCACTCTTGGACAAAGAAGTCGTTGTGTCTAACGGACATGGAGATTCAAAGTTTGAATCTCCACCTATAAAAGGAAGGTCCAAAAGTGAGAATCGACTACTGTTTCAATCACGACCAACATTCGCAATCAGCTAAAGTGAGAGATTCATTTGACAAAGCGAACAAAATGTAAAGTAGTCAGTTGAGAGCCCGTGACAAAGTGTATTCAAAGCTCTCAACAACCTAGAGTGTCTTTCATTGATTATCTGACACTTCCTTTGTGAGATTCCTTAACTTCGGTTGAGAATCTCCAATCATTGGGATAACTTCGGTTCAAGGAATATCCAACAGTCAATCTTGAAAAGAATTGACTCAGACGGGCTGTAGCCGCACACCTGAACAGTTTCGAGGCAAACTATAAAAGTCTCACTAACAGCGAAGGACAAGTTTTACGAAGGTTCCACCCTTGACTTGGTCGTAGCTGTGTGGAAAAGTACGGAACATCGGAGGATAGCTTTGTTGTGGCCGGTCCGAAAGTTCGCCGCCTACAACAAGTGTTTTGGCAATTCCTTGTACTTTCGTATACTTTTCTAGTGGAAATCTTAGTGTTTCGGCTAAGGAGTGGATGTAGATCTATTTGGATCGAACCACTATAAAATCCTGTGTTCATTTACTGTTTTATTGATAACAGTTCAAACTGATTTAAAACCTAGCAACAGAGTTGCTAGCGTATAACTTGAAGAAGCATGACACATATCTTGAGCTTAAAATATTCATTAAACAAAGACAAGTGTGAGTGACGTAAATTATTTCCGCTGCATTTTGTGTTAACATTTAAACACGACGACTTTGATATTTGAGGACCAACAGAGGAACTCGAGGAGCAGTTCAAGTTGGATAGATATGGAAAATATATTGTGTATATCTTGTTTCCTTGTTGGACAAGATTTATCCTTATCAGTATAGGATTTGGATAGGAATAAATCTATTAGATAGATTTAGTTTTAGATATATCTTACCATATCTAGGTTTTATATTCCTTATGTGATTAGGAATATCTCCCTATAAATACCCCTGCTCCCCGCCAATTATAATTGTGTCATACTTTATAATTTCTTCACCATAATAAAATCATCACCGAGGAGGCTTGAAGAGTGGACGTAGAGCTTACGCTCGAACCACTATAATTCTTTGTATTTTTGTATTTTCTGTTAGTTATTTGTGTCGTAATCGCTTCAATTCACAACAATCCCTTTCACATTTTCCTTATTTAAAGAATTTTTTTTACAAGATTTATCCTTTGGAATGACTCAATAAGGGAGTTGGGCATTTTTATGACTGACGGTCACGACTTAGAATCAGATCAATCTATATAATATACTAAAGGAGTTCCATAACTTTTCCTCCAAAATTTTTTAGAAGCGTGTCCATATAAAAATATTAAATAAATTCATTATTATTTTACAATTATTAGTTTATTTATTATAAAACAATAACATTTCCAATCACCAAATTTTTATTTATTATGTTCATCCACCCATGTTCTAAATTTACAAAAAAAAAAACTAAAATTTCTTTTTTTACATGCAAATTCAAGTTTTAAATATTATAAGTTTTGAGTTTATAAACTTTCATTAAAAGTGTGCATTTTGGACAATATAGAATATATCTAAGCTAAAAATATTCTAAAATTATATTAATTAATATTTGCAAAAAAATATCAAATCATGCAATTAACATATAATGGATTTAATATATTAATATATATGTTATTAATTAATGCAATCTAGAATATATTATCTTTTACTTGATTTATTAGATGAATGCTGTAAAATAGATAGAATACTAAGTGTATTTTAATAAAATACAAATTCAAAAATGATTATATTCTATTATATTAAATTTAAATATAAAATATTATTTTCATGCAGCGCACGGGTGTACTAGTAATATACTAAAGGAGTTCCAGCTTTTCCTTCTAAAATTTTTGAAAAGCGTGAACATATTAAAAAATTATTAAATAAATTAATATTATTTTGCCAATTATTAAATTATGGTTAAATATCTTATTATATATTATATATTGTGAGCAAATTGATATAAAATGTATTTTTGAAGGAATTATTAGATATTATTTTATTTAAAATTTATTTCTTAAATTTATATTCAATAATAATTTAGTTTTACAAAATTATTAAAAACATTGCATAAATGCAATTATTCAGTAAATTAACTTTAAAGTTTTAAAATTGCAAAAATTATTTGAAACAAACGACAAAACATACATGTTTGCAATATAATTTGAATATTAAAATTCTCATTTTATTATATTAATTCTAAACTCATATTATTTTCAGGAATTAATGCATTTTAATTTATAATATTTATTTTATTTTACAAGAACCTAACATTTATAATTTTATATGTTAGACATTGAGTCGATAAAATGAACTAACTTAAAATTTGAACTATATTTTTCGGTGTAAGATATTAAATTAAATATATAGACAAATATTTTGAGTTAAATTATAATTTTGTAAGCACTATGTTATTTTGTAAAGTTAACAAATGTTAGGAGTGCAGATTCAAATACTTTTATTTTGAGTACAACTCTGAATAAATAATATATGTGGTGATAATTTATTAGACAAGTTTAGTATTTTTGATAGATTTTTATACAATATATAATTAATATAATTTTAAGCGAACTACTGTAATATATTCACTAAAATATAAGTTATTATTCAATAAAATATATAATATTATTGTCATAATATTTAAATTAGTTTATTTATAAATTATTTTAAAGAATATTTATTTGCACAACGCACACACAAATGTAAATCTAGTACTACCTTCTTAAAAAACAACGCTAATATACCAAAGATAGGTACATTAAAAGCACGGTCAGTCCTAGCATCAATTTTATAAGTTGAGCTCTCATAATCAACCAAACAAAAATTTGTTCAAGTACATGGTTGGAAGCTTCGTACAGTCAATTTGTGCAATGAAAGTAGTGCATATTGTGCCTTTGCAGGCGATGACGCGATGTAGTGGTCAAAGAAAACTTTATTTCCGACCGAGTGATCGATTGAATTTTTTTGTTTTTTTTTTTTTTAATTCAGAAAAGGCAGACTATGCTCGCCCTAAGGCCATGTCATTAAATCTATGACTACCACCTGCTTTACGAAAATGCCTCCCATATATTTATTTTAATATAACAATTTACAAAGTAAATTTGATAGAACGCATTTTTATATAATAGACAAGAAAAAATAATGCAGGCGGAAGTTTTATTTAACGACATTTGGATTCCAATTAGCATGGTCATTTTTCTCTCATCATCCAATCCTATATTTCTATAGTATATGATAGTTTGATTAGTTAATTAAAAAAATGGATAATTTATACCCATTCTTATTATATAGTCTAATTTGATCTTGCACATTTATCAAAAAATATTTAACATTTAAATAAATTTCCAACATTATCCTTTTTTAAAACATTAATTAACCTCTCATTTTCATAATATTACATTTAGTATTCTTATTTTCCAAAGTTATTCAGATGTGTAATTGTAAATTACAAAAAAAATATTAAATATAAAAATTGGACCATATAATTGAAACACCCTATAATAATAATCCGGACCAACTAATTGGAACAGAAGGAGTACTAAATTTATGAAAAAAGTGCATAATTTGGAAACTTATATAGAATATCTAAGGAGGATTGTGATTATAGATTACTCTAAAAATGCTAGAAAGTATATGAGATAACTTCAAAAATTGTTTGTATCTTGTGGTTTCTATAATCATCATCTATTTCTTCACTCATGCTTGTCATCTACTTTTATTCTATGCATTATTGCGCGCTTGTATAATTATTCATTATTGTGTAATTTTATGTACGTATGTATGGTGTATTTATCACTAAACCATACCATACATAAGGGTGCAAAAATCAAACCGAATCAAAACAGACCGAGCTATTGAAATTCCAATGATTTGATTCAGTTGCAATTCCAATTGATCAATTCGATCGATTGTAAGTTTTTTACTTTCATAATAAAAAATCGAATTGACCGCCGGAATTTAAAATATAATAAATTAAATATATTACATTATATTATAATAATACAATAATAATTACACATTAAGCCTAAAATATAATCACACTCCCTTAAAATCTGAATATCCTCCCCCGCAGTGGCACGACCCACCCTCTCGACCTAATTCGCTTTTCAATGTCTCGATTTCTGTCCACATGTCTCCTTAATATTATGGATAATGTTGATCATTTGATTATTTGATATGTAATTTATTTGGAATTTTTATATGTAATTTATAAGGAATTTATAGTGTGTGTGTTAAAATATTAAAAAGAAATAGGATCATAGTCGATTGGAACCGAACCAATCAGAATCGGATTGAACCATTCAATTTAGTTGAACAAGTGATCAGTTTGATCACTGCTTACTACTCTACCTAGTCTTTGACTCCCCCTCTTCGATCTTTCCTCCACAAAAGAAATTCTTCGATTGGTTTAGTTCTTGCCATTTTGTTCGGATTTCTGTAGGCCACCCAACAATGTGGAGCTGCTTCCAGGCGATGTGGAAATCGATCACAAGTTTCTGTAAGAATCAAATCTTTCAATCTCTCGCTATGTAACGATTTTATAGTAGAAAATCCCATTTCTACATTTGCAGACGCGGTGGTGCACCGGGTGTTGTTCGTGATGCAGTACTTAACCAATGGGTGGAGAGTGAGCTTCACTTTTGCTGCTGCTGTTATGAATTATTTCTGGGAGGGAATGGGACTTGTTTTCCCATCTCTCCTGCAGTTCTTGGCTGACGCTGCTTTTGGGAATTTCACTATAGCACTCATTACTACCATCTTCTCCTCTGTGGTGAGTTTCGAAACCATCTTTCATCTTCTATTGTTAAAATTCTAGTATTTGGTCTAAACGATTTCTGTGTGTATATTTTTAATATGAAAAATTATGCTTTCACTCTTATTTAATAATCCCACCGTCCCGGTCAAATAGAAACATTTCACCGGGCACGAGAATTAAGGGTTGTGAGTGGTGGTGAAATTAATATTTTATTGATAAGTGTGAAAAATTTGCTATTTTAGGAAAGAAAACTAATAAATTGGAACGGACGAAAACGAAAAGAAGGACCAATAGATTGACGGAGGGAGTAGAAGTGACTTTTTAGCACCTACAACTCTTGCTTATCTTTCAGTCAATTCTTCTTCTTCCAAATATAATATTTTAAGCATAATATAAAAAGGTACATTATTACGTAGGGAATTGGAATGGTTGCTCTGTCGGTACCCAAATCCTCGATCGCAACGGGGGCAGGTGCTTGAAAGCAAAGGCAGAGTCGTGCCTGAGCGACACACAGACGGCCGTTTTCTAAACGGGCATGGTGCTCACAGCTGTTGTCAGAGCCGGCATCAGCTTCTCCTCGGATGCTCTGTGCGACGACGTCATTGGCTGAGGCGGCGGCGTCACCGTGTCTTTGGATGCCCTGTGCAACGACGCCGTCGAGCAGAGGAGTCAGAGGCTTTCTCAAACGATACAATTTCATATTTGAAAAGTACAGAGGGTCTATTTCTGGAATAGTTGACAAATACATTTTCTACTTAATACGATCCCTCTTCATCATGATTTGGATACGCAAATGGGAACTTCTATTTTGAATCCCAGCAATCTTCAGTGCCTATACAGTCCTTGAGTTTCTGTGCGGAACGCATGGTCCCGGCCAAGGGTGCAACCGGCCCAATCACTCAATCACTCAATATTTATTATATTTTATTAATTTCTCTTACTCCCACATCACTCCAACTCAACTACAATATTTTGTCAAGTTTATCAATGATCATTCAACCACACGATGTATATTGAAATTTATTTAATAAAAATAAAATAATTTATTTAAAACATATATAACTTATAAAAAAGATTATTAAAATAAAATTGACATAAATTACATAAAAAA